>JABUQX010101431.1:0-10000 GCA_015478945.1 Trachelipus rathkii | reverse complement strand
GGGCTGGGGACATCGTCGGAGTGTGGTACAGGTCGCCTTGCTGAATTCCAAAATCCGGATACTCAAAATTTACGTTTCTTGTAACGATAGATACCTTTCACATTAACCAACAAAAATAACAGTCACTGTGGTGATTCTTTGGCTCCCGCCATAACAATAGGCACACCAAATTTAAACCTTTTCTTCGTCGCAATTTTTTCCACTGACCGTAGATTTTCGCCAGCACTTTTACAGACCATATGGGAGCCCAAGACTTTATCTTGGTCCCCAAGTTTTATATGCCAAATATGCTTGCTTCACAAAGTTAGTAATATTTCATCTTTGGTTTTCCTGGCAATATTCACCACACAGATGTAGCAGAATACATTGGGGTTATTATAACAGGCTCTTCATGAAGTACTCATATTGTTCTGAAAATAGAAAAAAATAAAGATATATAAAGGTAAAGGCCGCTTAAAAAGAAATAAAACGATATAACTGTAAATATGCATTATAAAAGATATTTGTATAAGAGTAAATTCTGAACACCTGTAACTCAAGAACTAGAGCCAATCTTGGCAAAACTAATGTCATTTCTGAAATCAACACACCCGATATACTATAATTCGATAAAATATCCTTAAAACAATACAAATAAAAAAAAATTTTGATTGGACAAATATTAATGTATTTATTTTTATATAAGTAAATCTCTTAAAAAAAAAATCAATATTTTCCGAAATCTCTTTCAAAATTATTATTTAATGAATTAACATATATTATAATATATACATATATTATATAATATATATATATTAATATATATATATTATATTTATATATATTATATATATATATATTCTATATACTATATAAATATATATTATATAATATATGATTTATTATAATATATTATCTTGTATATCAATGTTTTCTAAAAATTTCTTTCGAAAATTTATTTATTTTAAATGTATTCCTTTTTATAATTAAAATTATTAATTAATTTGAATTAAATTGACTGCAGGTTTAAGTTTTAGATTTTCAGTGTATTTACATTTCTAATTTTTGCTAACCCCGGCCCCGGCCCCGGCCCCCGCTAAATTAGAGCAGCCCCGGCCCCGGCCGCCGGCAAATTCCCCCCCGGTCGGTTCCCTAGCTCAAAGCATAGAAATGATTTTTTTTCAGATTTAAAAACTAAAAAGAAGGGTAACCAACTAAAATCATATCGAGAAAATGTGTTATTTAGTTTAATAAATCAAATATATGTGAAGCTTATAAAAAGTGGTGTATAATTTATATATTATTATATATATATATATATATATATATAATATATAATATATATATATATATATATTATATATATATATATATATATATATTATATGTATGTAAATATATATATATATTATATATATATATATATATATATCTATATATAGTATATATATATATATAATATATATATATATATATATTATATATATATATATATATATATATAATATATATATATATATTTATATATTATATATATATATATATAATATATATATATATATATATATATATATATAATATATATATATATATATATATATATTTTTATATATATATATATATATATATATACGATAAATTTGTATGGATGATAAATTTTTGGCTAAATATTACTATACTTAATGTAAAAACGTTGTTACGTTAGCCTATATTCGTTGATCTTGTAATGATAATTAGACAGAGGTATGATAAATTTTTGTTCAGTATTACCGTGTTATGTAAAATTAAACATTGATTAGTTAGAGAAATCTTGACAAAGCGGAAATTTACATTTTTGTATGCTATGTAGTTACTTTACTGTTGTTAGTATGGAAACTTTGTTAATGTTATCTAGTTTATCTTTCTATGGTGTGTTTAGGTTGTCGTTTGGCATTAATTCTTAGTTCAAGATGATGCTATGTAAGCTTTATTAATGTTGAAAAAGTTTAAATTTAGCATATATTCGTTGTCAGTGTATAAAGAAACTTGATTTTATGTTGTTTATCCAAATGATACTCGAAAATGTGACATGAAAACAATAGATCAATAGATAAATAGATCATAGGATGGTAGGAGGGTAGGAGGGGAGGTGTTTTTGTTTACCTGATTTACTGCCTTATGGTATTTAAAACATGACAATTTTATAGGTAAAAAATATGACTTGAAATCAATAGATCAATAGACCATGGACGTGTGGGGAGGGTAGGATGGGTGTTTGATTTACTGATTACTGGTTTACTGCTTTTGGGTATGTAAAACATAAATAATTTTTAGTAAAACATATGACTTTAATCATGAATCAATAGATCAATAGATCATGGAGGGGTGGGAGAGGGTAGGGTGGATGGTTTGATTTACTGATTTACTAATTTACTGCTTTAGGGTAATGTAAAACATAACAATTTTAGTAATAAAAAATATGCTTGAATCAATAGATTAAATAGATCATGGAGGGGTGGGAGGTAGGTAGGGTGGGTGGTTTGATTTACTGATTTTTACTGCTAATTTTAGTTAAAACATAATATTTTAGTTAAAAATATAACTTGAATCAATAGAATCAATAGATCAATAAATCAATAGATCATGGAGGGTGGGGAGGGTAGGGTGGGTGGTTTGATTTACTGATTTACTGATTTACTGATTTACTGCTTTAGTGTGTGTAAAAACGCAAATATTTTACGTATAAACATGAAAAGCATAAAAAGTTAGTAAAATTATTTTTTTTAAACAAAATACAATAAAAATATAATAAAAAATAATAAAAATTTGAAATAATTAAAAAAATTAATTGAAATAAAAATTAAAATGGTAAAATGACAATAAAATAAAATAGCAAACGAATGTTTACTAACTCAGCACCGCACCGGCTCCAGCACCGGTTTCGGTACTAACTCTGTTTCCTTCTCAGTCTCCTTCCTCCATTCTTCCTCCTTCCTTCTTCTTCCTTCCTCCATCTTCTTCTGTTTTGCGCTCCGTGCATTTCTTCTGGGGACCCCCCTCCGGGGTGGCCCCCAGACATCCTTTACGAACTTAAAACTCATATTTGAGTTACTGTATATAGATAAACATATATTTTGATACCAATATGGGCCTAAACGAATATTTATTAACTCGGCACCGCACCGGAGCCAGCACCGGTGCCGTTGTCAACTCCGACTCCTCTAACTCAGACTCCTTCTCCGACTCCTTCCTTCTATGACTCCGACTTCGACTCCTTTCTCCACTTCTCTTATGCATTTCGTCCATTTTTTTCTGTGGTCCCCCCTTCGAGGGGGTCCCCAGACACCCTTTACGATCTTATAATCATCATATTCGAGATCTACAGGTTCGATAACGTATATAAAGACACCAATACTGTATTATCATACAAATATTTACTAACTCGGCATCTCACCGGAGCCAGCACTGGTGCCGGCTCCGATTCCGAATCCGAATCCGAATCCGACTCCTGCGACGGCATCGAATCCTTTCCCCAAAATTTCAGCCTTCTGCGCGCATTTCAATTTTTAGGGGGGCAGCGCCCCCCCTCAGGTTGCCCACGGACACGTAACCTATGTGTGTGTATGCTCGCGTGCGTAAAAATCTTCGGGAATCGATTTTTTCGACTCGCTCAAGGTCAAATTTACTTTCATGATAAGCCTAACCCGTGTATATAATAATAATAATAATAATAATAATAATAATAATAATAATAATAATAATAATAATAATAATAATAATAATAATAAAAAATAATAATAATAATAATATAATAATAATAATAATAATAAAATAATAATATATAATAATAATAAATAATAATAATAATAATAATAATAATAATAATAATAATAATAATAATAATAATAATAATAATAATAATAATAATAATAATAATAATAATAATAATAATAATAATAATAATAATAATAATAATAATAATAATTACAAAACGTAAGACCGTTCAAAGTCAATCACACAAAAGGGAAAGGGATTTCCAACGAAGCACCGGGCGTAGCTTGAGCTACCTCTAAGAGGCAATACCCACTTAGGGGGGGGGGTTCTACGGACACGAAAACTCGGCTACAACGAGATCACGACATCAACTAACACTATACCAAATTTCAAAGCGATTCAATAACTCTAACACAGCAAAACAGGAGTTCGACCAAACTGTACTATTACTACTATTTAGGGTTAACAGTATAAGATTTTTGATGAGGGAAAAGGGGTGGGTTATGTTTATGTTGTTGCTTGTTAAATAAGTTTCTAGTAGTCTAAGGTATGATTGATAGGAAAAATCTCTCCTGCTCACATAATAAATACGCCCCAATTCATACAGAAAGCTCATTCCCTCAATCCCGCAACCCACCAATTCCTCAGTTTTGACGTCACCTCCCTTTTCACTTCCGTTCCCGTCAATCATACCAGATATATATAATATATATATATTTATATAGTATGTATAATATAAATATCTAGAAAAATAAATTTTAATATATATATATATATATATATATATATATATATAGTATATATATATATAATAATATATAATATTTATAGATATATTTATATATATATTATATATTATTTCGTTTCGGCTTCTAATTTTTGGGAAACGACATTTAATAATAAAGAGGAGCACCGATAATCTGAACATCTCAACAGATAAACTTTATTCAACATTTCGGGAAACCAAGCTGTTCCCATCCTTAGGATAATGCACTACAATAAACATAAATAAAAATAATAATACAAGCAGAAGGGAAAACATAATAACAATAATGTAGTAAAAATTCTTTAAAAAAAAAAACCGTTTTCATTAAAATAAATAAAATTCTGTTAATTAAGAAATAAGGTAACAAATAATTTAAAAAAAAAAAAAATTAAAAAAGTCAAATGACTATGGTAAGAAGAAACAAATAATCACGTAAACTATCACGACGATCCCTTCAATAGAATGTGAGTTTTTAAATAACCTTATATTTAATTGGAAAAACAAAAATTAAATTACAATCATTAAAGTCGGTCAAATACTAATTATTTAAACAAGGTTAATTTACTTAATTAAGGTCGAGTGACAAGATTGAGACGAAACACAAAATTGAGACTTGATAGCCTTTGTAGATTAAAAGAGCCACTATCGTTGTTGAGACTAGGTTTAAGATTGTGAATGAACAAATATTCCGAAATATTTAGGTTGGTTGGATCGGAAGTTTGTGCGAGTATAGTGAAATGGGAGTGATTAAGAACTTGATTTTTAATGTGAGAATGATCTCTGATGGCAGAATGGGTCGGGGAACAGAGAAAATTATTTGTCAGGGAGGAAACACCACGGTGCTCATCAATCCTGACTGTAAGTTGACGTAGGGTGCTACCCACGTAGATGGCTGCGCAATCATCACAAGAAAACTTGCAAACAACAGAGGACCTAAAAGCAACGGGAATTTTATCCTTATAATTTTAAGAAAGAAGAAATATTAAAGGATGAGGTGAAAATGAGATTGATGTTGAGTTGAGGATAGTGGTCCTGTAGGACCTGCGATAGATCTATAGTTTTAAGTAGATGGAGTCGTAACAGGGCAATCTGATAAAATGGTCTCATTTTTAAGCTTGACTATCAAATCTGGCATTGAAATAAAAATAAATAGACTTCTGGATTAATGAAGACGGGAAATAGTTAGAAGTGAAAAAACTATGGAGGAAGTTAAACTCTTTGTGCATTAAAAAATAGGAAGAAGTTAAATGGTAGGCTCTATGTAGAAGAGTTTTTATGCTGTTGCATTTTTATAATAAAGGAGAATGACTAAAGAAATTTAAACCAAGACCGGTGGATGTCTTTTTTCTGTAGATCTCAGTAGCGAAGTTGAAAGATGATTTATTAATTAAAAGGTCGAGAAAGGATAGAGTGTTGTTACTCTCATCTTCTGATATCAATATTTGATATCAATTCAATGTTTTTTTTTTTTGTATAATTTTTTGCCTTATTGGTATTATGTTTTCCCTTCTGCTAGTATTATTATTTTATTTGTGTTTATTTGTAGTGCAATTATCCTGAGGATGGGAACAGCTTGGTTTCCCGAAACGTTGAATAAAGTTTTCCTGTTGAGATGTTCAGATTATTGGTTCTCCTGTTTATTATTATATATATATATATATATATATATATATATATATATATATATATATATATTATATATATATATATATATTATATATATATATATAATATATTATATATATATATTAAATATATATATAATATATATATATAGTATATATAATATATATATAATATTAGGTTTTTATGTAAAATAACAAATATTATATATATAATATAATATTATAATATATAATGATTATATATATATATATATATATTATATATACTATATATATATAATATAATAATATATATATATATATATATCTATCAGTTGAATTACTACTTTGACGTAGATTCACTGGTATTCATCGCACTCCACTAACATAAAAATAGCAACTCTTACATCCTTATACCTCAGAGCCCTAAAATCTGCTGCCCAAACCACCTACAAACGGAAACCAAATATCTCTTCTCTACTTTCACACAACTCAAATACCCTCCTCATATCATCACTTCTGCTTTCCAGAAAGCAAAAAGAAAATTTTACCATGCTCTCAACAGCAAAAGGACACAATTAACTTTCATTCCCCGTCCCATTCCACCTGGATTACAACATCAAAAAACATTTACCTTAGTCCATATCATTTACCCAAAATAATACCTTTTCCTTCAAGCACTCCCTAAAAACCACCAGTCTCAAGAAATCCTCAAACAAACTGTGATTATAAAATACCATGCCGGGACTGTCCTCTGATTTACATAGGAGAGACCAATGACATCACCAGAAGAACTTATCAACACAATTACGATCTTAATACTGACAATATCAACTCTGCCCTCACCTATCATCGTACAAATGCAAACCATAGGATAAACACACAAAACATCTATATTTTGATTGAAACAGACAAAAGATCTCTATAATTGAAAGACACTAATCAAACACAAAAAAGGAAAATAATAGAATCTGTATATATCCACAAAATACCTAAAATTCAAACTACCATTATATTATCATCAAAATATTTTAAACAGCTAAAAAACACATAACCAACTAACAGCTATCTCATATGTTGCCCCCCTCTGAATTGATAGTTTCTTTAACATTTGCTTCATTTGCTGAATGAGTCATATATATATATATTCTCCATCATGTATATATATATAATATATACATATATATATATATATATATATATATATATATATATATATATATATATAATATTATATATATATAAATATATATATATATTTATACTATTATATATATAATATATATATATATATATATATATATATATATATATATATATTATATATATATATATATATATATTAATATTATAATAAATATATATAATATATATAATATTGTGGTGTGGGGGTGATGTATAAATGAAACTTCTCTAATGTTTTATTCTTTATATAATTATTTTCGTCCATTGGTGAATTTCAAAAAATCTTGTCCATTAATTGCAATGACGAAATAGTTAAGAAATACCACCATCGTCACACACCTTCATATATACTTAATATGTCCATTTATAACCTTAAGGGGAGACTTCAATAAAACAAACCTCAACTATTCCAAAACCGATAAATAGTAAAATGTTTTTTTGATGAACAACCCAATGATATCTTTAATTTTATGAGAAAAAACAAACCAAAAAAAAAACTGTTCGTTTTTGAACAGTTTTTAAGGTGATGAAGGAATTTTTTTTTTTTTTTTTGAATTTCCACAAAAACTTCCATAAAAACTTTAATTTTTTAAGATATTTCATTGTTTTTTTTTTGCACTAAAATACTCCAATTTAGCGTGGTAATAAATTTTATTTAGACACCTTATTTGAAAATTTGTTTTTTTTTTAAAAAAATTTTACAATCTCTGAAAAATACTAAAAAAAAATTTTGAAGCAAGAAAACTAACGATGTAGGATCATTTGAGCAACCACACCACCCTCTACGTTCTACCAAAACATTAATATAAACGTCAAGTTGTTTAACGTTTATATGTGAGCTGGTACCATTTGAAGAATAAAAAATCTGTTCGTTTTTTATTTAATGATTTTTTTTATATCTCTTAAGGAAAATGACATGCTAGAAAAACGCAAAATAAACATTTGGAAAATTTTTCATGTTTTAATTAGACGGCAAGAAAAAAAACTTTATTCTCATTATATAATATATATTTACTATATTATTATATTAATATAATATTATATGATATATTATATTATATATATATATATATATATATAATAATTAATATATATATATATATATATATTATATATATATATATATATATAGATATATATATATATATTATTATAATATTTATAATAATAAATATATAAAATTTTAAGGGTCAGCACCTTTATTGATTTAAATAAGTTACAGAGTTTCAATAGCAGTGATGTCGAAGTGTGAACTTGAAAAAAAAAAAAAACCCCTTGTTTCGTGATGCCTTCTTTTTTGGGAGAGGCGGTGGATCGGACTAGTGATAGAGCCTCCTGTACATTGTACGGCGACGCCGTTGTCGATGGTTCGAGTCCCTGGCGCGAATGAAAATTTTTTTCGTCTTATTATTGCAAATTTGTCGTAACAACATGTTGTGCGCATGGTCGTCGATCTTGCCTTTGGTTCAGTTGCTCCTGTAAACCCAATGACACCCGCTGAAGAATGCCGTGTACCCCAGAAGGGGTTTCAAACCACTCTGTGGATTTTAATAAGTATCGAGTTCAAAGCAGGTGATATCGAAACAGGAGATTTGAAAACTTTCCGAGTGCCTTCTTTTTAGGGGAGGCGGATCGGACTAGAGTGGCAGAGCCAACTGTACATTGTCTGACGGCGGACGCTGTTGTCGATGGTTCCAGTCCTGTCCAGGGGTGGTGAAGTGAAATTTTTTTTTTTCGTCTTATTATTGCAAAATTTGTCGGTAACAAGCATGTTGTGCGCCTTTTGGCGTTAATTAATTTGGTAGGTTGCTCCTGTACCAAATGAGCACCCCTGAAAATTGCCGTGTAGCCCCAGAGGGGGTTCCAACCCCCCTTCTGTGGATTTATAAGTATGGTTTCAAAGCAGTGTATGATATTTAGGTTTGAAAAACTTTTATTTTGAAGGAGGGCGATCAGACTAGTGGTAGAGCCTCCTGAGCATTGTCTAACGAAGACGCTGTTGTCGATGGGTTCGAGTCTTAGCACGAGTGAAATTTTTTTTCGTCCTTATTATTGCTAATTTGCGGCAACGAAATTTTCTGGCGCTTCTCTGGCGTCCATGACTTGGGTAGGTTGCTACCGTAACCCATGAGCACCCTCTGAAAATTGCCGGGTATCCCCCCAGAAGGGGTTTCCACACCTTCCTGTGGATTAAATAAGTATTGTTTCAAGCGGTGATATCAAAGCAGGGGATTTTGAAAAACTTCCAAGATGAACGTTATTTTTTGGGAGGCGGAATTGGACTAGTGGTAGGCCTCTTTGTACATTGTACTAAGGCGAAACGCTGTTGTCGATGGTTCGATCCTGCGTGAGTGAATGTTTCGTCTTATTAAATTGCACAATTGTGGCACAAGCATGTTGTTGCGGCATGTCGGCTGTTATTTGAGACTTGTCGGTTGCTCCTGTAACCCTGGAGCAACCCAGAAGAATGCGGTGTAGCCCCAGTAGGGGTTCCAATCACCTTTCTTTGGATTAAATAAGTATCCGAGTTTCAAAGCAGTGATTATCGAAGCAGGAGATTTGAAAACTTTCCAAAGATGCCGTTATTTGGGGGGGAAGCGGATTGGAAACTAGTGGTAGAAGCTCCGGCACAATTGTCTAACGGCGACCGCTGCTGTTTGGTTGGTTCGAGTCCTGGCCGCTAGTGGAACCACATGTTTTCGTCTTATTAATT
>JABUQX010101430.1:15000-21646 GCA_015478945.1 Trachelipus rathkii | reverse complement strand
AGAACAAGGTTCCGTTTATTTGATGTATGGCGAAACCTTTTTATGCCGTTGATTAAAATGACATTTCCTACTTTATCGGCCCGCATTTTCATATCAGGAACCTTTACTTCACGATAATGGTTTTCGGTGTTTACATGTGGTTGGTCTGAGTCATCTAGATTATGGATATCTTTGTGAAGTGAAGATTCACCATCTTCTTCACTCATCATTTGCGTAACGGCTAATGCTGTTACGTCTGTATCCTTGATCATATTGTAGAAGTGATTATCGTCGTTTAAGACCATCCAATCGCGATTCTTGGTCTTCTCAACATCCTTAATCATCTTATCGAAGTTAATCTTTGCCATGCCCTGGAAATTAATTATGTGTTCGGTGTCCTTGTTCAAAGTTAAGCCTTTTGCTTTTAAGATGTAAGCAAAACTTGAGTCATTCTTCTTTATCCGAATGGCGTAGGATTTAGGACCAGTGCACACAAAACTATCAGCTATTTCTCCAGGCCCTATCTCGTCAGTCAGGTTTCCTAAGAATTTTCCAGTATCAGGAATATATTCACCTTTGCGTGCTGTGAAAACACAGCTGTCGGTATCACAGTAAAGTACACGTTGCCCTAGAGAATCGAGGAGTTTATATAATTCGACCCTCGCATAAGCTGTGGTAAAGGAAGCAACAGCAACATTTGTGGCCTTTGCTGTTTTATTAGTGAAGTCCGTATGTGTGACTTCAACTATATGTTTATCATCCGCTACAATGATATTTCTCACCTCAAGATCAGCTCTCTTCATTAATTCCCAGACCTGTGCATAGCTAGTACAGACTATGTCTTCATTCTTTGGAATACGTTGAGCTAGTTTTCCCCATAATGAATTGAGAAGTAGTTTAGCTATATAGCGCATTCCAGGATTACTTTTAATATTGTCTGGATCAAGTGTTACACCCTCAATGTCCTTGAAATCCTGCAGGTATTGAAGGAATTCTTCACAGACTTTATCGTTTATTCCGTCCGGTAATCCCGAAGCCTCAGTCTTCCATTTCAAGAATGTTTCAATGTATTTGCCGAATATGTCATTTGAAGGTGTAAATTTCCAAATTTCATGGATCTTTTTGATCTCATAGCCTTTCTTTACAGCTAATTCCAGCTCAGGACTGCAGTATACACCTTTTAACATACGTTGATTGTCCGTATGTCTGCATTTTCCTTCATAGCCACATGCGCTGCATGTTCTACAAAGAGAAAATATTAACCGATTGTCATGTCGTGCAGGGAGGACAGGAGTGTACAGATTCTTAGGTGGTAACACGGAAACATACGAGAGACCGAAATAAGTGGAATTCATTTCTTGGACGAACTTTTCTATTGAAGGAAGATCCCTACCTACAAGTTTCGTGGGTGCCCCTGCTGGAAAGGGTTTTGTTTTCTGAACAAAAGGATACAATGAAGTGAAATCTAGGTACTTCAATTGAACACCTTCTGTCGGTGGATAGTAATAGACGAAGGGTTCTGTACGACCCCCGTACAAGGCTTCCCCTACCTCTAGTTTCGCATTTGCAAGATCATTACCGATTGACTGTACGTATCGACCTAACTTCTCAGTTCGTGTTTCGTCGTTGTTGTTTACAACAGTGACCTCACACTCTTTTTTCATTTTAGCCCATTCGCATTCCCATATTCTAATTACTTCATAACCTTTCGACTTATAATCCGCTTCTTGTCTCATGGTTGTACTGTACCTATCAAGACTTGATTTGCCATAGAGTTTTTCTAAACCTTTCTTACATGCTTGGTGACCATGAAATACACAGCCATGGAAGAGTAAGACAATCTTCTTCATGGGTGTACCAGATGGAGGAGAGGGCCGTCTCTCGTTCAGTTCTATCGTTTGTTCATTAACGTTGAGTTGGCGGGACGATAAGAACTCATTAAGGTCAAAGGGTACGTAGTCTTCAGCTGGAATTTCAACGTACCCGTCAGGCTTTAGGTACCTGTTTTTGATTTTAAATTTACGCTCGCCACCATTCCTTGCATGTTCGATTCGCCGACCCTTATACATCTCCATGAATGTGAGCCACTTCACACCATCGTACGAGTAGTTTGAATCATCAGTTCGTCCTATATGGGCCAGTGTATTTTCAGGCATGAAGTGCATTTTATATACCATGAATGATAATGCAGCAATGGTAGAACAATCAAGTAGGCAGTCAACTTTATGATCCTTAAGGAAGATGCCCCTGAATTTCTCAAAGGATTGACGAAGAATATTAACATCCTGTTCACAATAAGAAATACATTCCTTCATGATATCGTAGTCCTTATTGTTAAATGTTTGGTACCAACGTTCAAAATCAGCCTTTTCACTGTCGGACATGCGATGTGCCTCAAAGGTTTCCTTATCCGGAATTTTTCCCTTGTAATTTATATTCTCAAGGGTAAGAAAACGGTAAGGAAAGAATCCTTTAGAAAGTTCACCTGTAATTCCCATGCACTTAGGAAGTTTTTTCAGTGCACAGGGCATAAACATTAACGTGTCCTTAAACTGGATATTGTGGTTAGCTGTCATAGTTATTATTTTGGTTCCACGCTTCACCGGGTTGGAGGATATGGAATGGACGGTAGGTCTGGCAAGCAGTTTGCTGTAAACAAACTGGTTGTCGAACTTACCGCCATTATGAGCTGCAACTAGAATGTTAGATTTCTTATGTTTTTCAGCAAATCTGAATATATAGTTGAGAAAAAGATCGACGGGGCACTTCTCATACTCTTCTGTTGCTTCCAGATTCAATTTGAATATTTCAGTCCGAGCCGTACCGCAAGTCTCACATGGTGATGAATTGTCTAGGTCTTTCTCCCCGCAGTTATTGCATACTAGCATACTCACTAGAATGTAGGGGAGCATATCCGTTTTTACGCGTCCTCCCTCTTCACGATTATCTATATTATAGGTTCGGATGTCGTAATAGAGTGTAAAGGTGTGGCTTACGCTCGCGAAAGCTTTATCTGTTGGAACCTTGATTTTCTTCATGAAACACTGATGATTTTCGCCTTCTATTCCATACTTCTCGTCGCATACTCCACATTTAATATGCATGCAATCATGCTGGTGTTTACCTTGTTTATCAGCTACTATCTCACTATCGCACAGTGTACACACCTTAAGATATTTGCATGTGAGGTCTTTATGCAATTTAAGACAAGCTTCATTATAGAAGTCCCGATTGCATTTATCACAATGTAAAAACGTAGATATATCGCCCGGCAAAGCTTTACATTTATAAGTTAAGCATTGGCCCGCACTGTAACTCGTGCATTCGTTTTGTAAATGATTTGAATTAAATGATCTGTGGAAACTATACAATTGATGGACAAAAAAAACTGGCCCCTTGATATTCCCAGGCTCCACACTGCCTAAAGCTATCTTGATGGAATCTCCAGGAAAAGGATAATAATGGGTTTCTTTGGGATCATAGCCTATTACAAAAAGAGGCAAGTCCCTATTCTGCTCGTGTGGTTTAAACATTATCTCGAGTTTACCGTTCTCATCTTTGGTAAAAACAAATATACGGCAACCTAATGTTTCCTCTATTACTGCAAAATCCTCAGCCTTTAGGGGAACTTCATAAGTCAACCCGCATCGATCTGCGATCTCTATACCTATTTCATGTAGATCGTTAGGGAAAAAATTTTTTATTTTAGGCGCAGCTTGGCCTGGCTTTTTAGGTACATGAGTGTGGAGCTTATAGCATGCAGCTATAGCCCTGAACCCACATCCTACACTGGTTGTTATTTCCCTATTCTTGTTATTTATGCCTAAGTGTACTGTATTGACGTGGGGGTGTATAAAGTTCACAGACGAAGGGTCAATTGGACCATTACCCTCCGGATTGTGGCATATCTGAACATCTACAATGAAATCATCCAGCATAGCTTGGTCTCCAGATTGAAAGAGTTCTAGAAAGCGGTCCGATAAATATTGAGCCAGATTTGGTCGAGAAATCTCTTCATGAGGAATTCGTATATGGAATTGACCTCCATTCCTATCCGTGAAAAGGAATCCTGCACGGATGGTATATTCCCGATATACCACTGTTCCTCGTACCTGTTCTATCACACTGTGAATGACCCCTACTAGTACGTCATTAATGTTGCGAATTCCATTAAAGATCTGTGTTGTGTCGACACGTACTCTGTACCGATGGTTATCGATAATTCCAGAATTACGCGTAGATCCTTCACGTGTTACCTTTATCAACTCTGTCGAGAAAGGTGCAGGCGGTTCATCAACCTCCTCCTCATCATCATGAAATACCTCGACACGTGAAGGACCCGCAACAGCCCCGTCATCTACAATCCGTCCGGGATTCCCTTTCTGTTTTTGCTTTTTCTGGAAAAAGAATGAAAATTCATAAACAATCGAATACATACTATTATGTAACAATATTTTCAGTAATATTTTTCAGTAATATATAGAATAATTAGATTGTAACTTACCGAAGATTCCGAAGTTGGGATATTCGTTTCAGATAAGGGGGTGGGGGCATCTTCACGTGTATTTGGAGATTCTTTGGGTGCATCAGTGTTTAAGTCTGATTGTTTACGGCAAGCGGTTGCAGATGATTTCTGTTGAAAGGAGAAAAAGAATGAAAATACATAAACATTTTCGAATACATACTATTATGTAACAGCATTTTTCAGTAATATATAGAATAATTAGATCATAACTTACCGAAGATTTCGAAGTGGGGATATTCGTTTCAGATAAGGGGGAGGGGGGCTCTTCATGTGTATTTGGAGATTCATTGGGTGCCTCAGTGTTTAAGTCTGATTGGCGACGTTTGCGACGTTCAAGCTCCGCCAACAGTCTTCTCTTAACAGGCCTAATTGCATCCCGGCCACCTCCGACTTTGTTGACACAAGGGATACTGGCAGTACCAATATTATCACACTGTAATGAAATAGCATTATAAGTATATTTAATATATATATATATAATATATATATATATATAATATATAATATATATATATATATATATATATATATATATAAGATCATATAGAGAGATATGTATGTAATTTAATAGATAAGTATATCGTATGTATCTATATATTATATAATTTATATATAATAATATATTTATATATATAATAAAAATCTATTGGTAATAGGTCTATGAAATATAATAACGCTTAAGAAACTTACTCTAGGTCGAATCCTATTATCAATAGCTTGCGGATTAAGAAATAAGTTCATCTTTCTCTCAACTTCAAGTAGCGTTCGCACATATTCCTCATCATTATCCGCCGATATATCAAGAGCATCGCCATCAGTGTTCACTGGTTCGTAGAGGTATTTCGTTCTCGGTCTGTCTCAACCACCTTACGCTGTAAAATAAATCTTATAATTATACATATTATATATATAATACTATATAGATTTTTTTGTATTTTTTTATATATATATATATATATATATATATAATATATATATATATATATATATACTATATATATATATATAATTATATATATATATATTATATAATAATAATATATAATATATATATATATATTTTATAATATAATATATATATCTATTATATAATATTATAATAAAATAATAATAATTTAACATCACTTACCCTTTTGCATGGTTTGATAGCATTCTGTCTTCGGTCATCATCAGCTTCGACTGCATTTTCATAGGTACCCACAGCTTCCGCTAATTCAACCTCTTCGACTACTTCTACGAGCACGGTTTCTGATACAGGTTCGACATCTCCACTGAAAGTGCGTTTTAGACCACGTTTTTGATTATTTGCAGCCATATTTTCGTTTTCTTCTACAATTCTTGTCAACTAACGTAAAACACTGAAACATATATATATATATATATATAATATATATATATATATATATATATATATATATATATATATAAATATATATAATATATATATAATATATGTAATATATATATATATATATATATATATATAATAAACATTATTACATTGAGAGTATGCAAATATGAGTTAAAGCAGTAAAAATGAGTTAAAGCAGTAAAACATGGGAGTTAAAGCAGTAAAACATGAGTTAAAGCAGGAGTAAAGCAGTAAAACAAACGCATTACTATTCCCTTTGATGCTAGGTAGCACCTCTATTTGATTTTCTGATTTACTGCTTTAAGGTTACGTAATGTTAATAAAAAAATATTGAGTTAAAGCAGTAAAACTATGAGTTAAAGCAGCTTTAAAACATGAGTTAAAAAACAGTTAACAGCAAGTAAAACAAAAAGCATACTAATCCCTTTGATGCTAGGTAGCACCTCTATTGATTTACTGATTTACTGCTTTAAGGTACGTAATGTTAATAAATATATGAGTTAAAGCAGTAAAACATATGAGTTAAAGCAGTAAAACATGAGTTAAAACAGTAAAACAGTAAAACAAAAAGCATACTAATCCTTAGGTGTTTAGCTAACACATCTATTGACTTATGATTTACTTTGATTTTAAGGAATGTAAAGTTTTTATGTTTTTAAGTTAAAATTCACAATGTAGTCAATAAATGATTAATATTCAGCACTCTGGATTTTTTCTTCTTACATACAATTTTTAAAATTTATAAATTAAAAAGTATTAAGTAAAAAGTA
>JABUQX010101430.1:0-7500 GCA_015478945.1 Trachelipus rathkii | reverse complement strand
ATAATAATGGATACTCGCTAACCAATCTTTTGCCAAAATGTTGTTAGTTATGTGTCTTCGAAATCTATTTTCAGTGTTGTGTCTTTGTGAAGTCCAAGAAATTGTGCTTTGTTTTCAATTTCAGTATCTGAAAAAATTCCTTCATCCACTGAAAAGGATCTTAGCACCTAAGCGTTTATTTGCCGATTTTCCAAATCGGGAAAATATTTGCTGATAGAATGTACTACTGATGATGACAAGTGGAGAGTTATTTGATCTGTGAATAAGCATTTTTCATTTCTCACGTCGAGCACCACCATTGTTAGTTCTGGGAACATCTAAACGTCCTCAACTCCAGCCCGGCGTTGGTAAAGCTGCAATTTGCGAAAAAAACTGGCAACTTATCTTGAGCTCTTAAAATATTCGTCATATTCTCTTGCAAGGTTTTTTTATTTCTCCAGGTTTATTTTTATTTGTGTTAAGTATTTTAGGCAATAAAATTTATTACCTAAAATTTTCTAATTCGCTAACTAATCACGAATGAATAATGATTAGGTAATTAGTTAGATATGATACAGATGATTTTGTTAATGATTTTGTTTTGTGACTGAGAAGATTCAATCCTTGTACTTTTCTTTACCCCTCGGAAAATCCCATTTTACCCCTTTGGGGGTAATTACCCCCAGGTTGGGAATCGCTGTTCTAATCAGTATTTGTTCTCACAATAATTACGATACAGAAGTCATAATTATTCTTACAACCCAAGGTATATATATATATATATATATATATACTACTTATATTATATATATATATATTATTATAATCTTATTCTCTAATAGGTATGGGCATATACATATAATACAATGATATAGATATTTATATATATAATATATACATATATATATATATATATATATATATATATATATATATATTTATTTAAATTGTCGTTATTACTCTGGCCAACAAGGGGTCCATTGGGTACATTGGGTATATATATATATATAATAGTAATATACAGTATATATAGTATATATATATATATATATATATATATATATATAATATATATATATATATAATATAATACTTATATATATGATATTATATATATCTATATAATATATATAATATATATATAATATATATATATAGTATATACTATATATACAGTTAGTATATATATTTATAATATATCTTATATATGTATATATATATAATATGATTTTGAAAAATTGAAATAAATAAATTGAGAGGTCGAGGGGGCCGCATGTTTAATTCACGCGGCACCCCCACTCTAGGG
Source organism: Trachelipus rathkii (assembly GCA_015478945.1). Classification (NCBI taxonomy): domain Eukaryota; kingdom Metazoa; phylum Arthropoda; class Malacostraca; order Isopoda; family Trachelipodidae; genus Trachelipus; species Trachelipus rathkii. The sequence goes on along the minus strand of JABUQX010101430.1, from coordinate 6,215 downwards.
TCACCATTGTAAAAGGGGGGGCGACCCCCCTTCTATAATAGTCATGTACGCTGTGTTTATAACGGTTATTCTTATGCTGCTGAAGGGTGTTCATGTAAACTTGATAAGTGCACATGTAAACGATGTTGTTGTCATGATATTTGAACTTAAGTTTCGAATAAAGTAGGGGCACTAGAGGGCGTTCTTGTAAGTTCTAACTGGTCGTATTTGAAATGTCTCGGGAGTCTTAAAAAGAGAGTCAGGTTGGAATGGCGGGAGCCTTGTGCTCCCCGCCTCTAAGCAATTTGCTTTAACCCAATAACAATTCATTAAAAGAAGAATAAATTATAATTAAAAAAAAAGAGAATAAAATTACTAGTATTTAATTGTGAAACAAAATTTTAGTATGATCATTGTTCGTGAGAGATGAGATTTATTAATTAGAGCCCTATATTATGGAAGAAGGGGCAATTAAGAAAGCCTTGACGCAATATAAGGCAGGCCAATTATAATTTGATTAACCTGTCTCAATTACCTTGATGATTATTCCTGAAATTATACTGTTTATTATCATAAAATCTTTGACAATTGCTTGTGAAACCATTGAATTAACTAGTTTAAGAAATAAAAATAAGAAGTGACAATCATCTTTTATATTCCTTGTGTTTAACTAAATCAGTTAGCACAAAGTGGTTGACCCCAGACCAACCGAAAATTATTAAAGCCCAATACCTTAATAAGTGAGTCAGATAATTTGAAAATAAAAAAATTAAAAAAAATGCTTAAAAAAAGAAAAAAATCAGTGCTAGCGAAAACTGGCAATCAAGGAAGAAACCGAGACACAAAATCTTCAGAGTGAAAGGAGATTTTCAATCTTAAGCCTAAAAAAAACGCAGCTTCGCCAACTTGTAAAACAGAACATCTGCTATCCGCAAATCACTATAGAATGCCTCAAGTGTCACAAGGGAGAGATAAGAATGTGAAGGCGATACCCACGTGACCGTACTGAAAAAAGAAATTACTATCAAAGACCAAATCCATCAACCCTCAGGTTAAAAAAAAAAAAGAAGAAATTTTTAAAAATTGAAAAGAAGAAGGAAACTTGTAATAAAATTAGAAGCGTATGAAAATATTTTTATTTAATCCGGTTGAAATTACTGTGTAAATTATTTAAAAAAAAAAAAAAAAAAAAAACAATAAAAAATAATCCATAATAATGTTGAATAATGATAATAATGATAATAAAATATAATACTAATAATAATATAGGATGAATAATAAAATAATCGTAGTAGTAATATCAGGTAGTACATCTATAGACAATATTCGGTAATGATATAGCCATCAGACTTAAAATATTTAGGCTTGAGCCTGGGCCCAGATTCTTTTGCCGCTTGCCAAAGAATACTTTTCATGAACAGGCGTAAATACACTCTATACATTAATACTTAATAGTATATTATTGTAAAAATTTAAAAGGATATACCATTTACGAGCGTTTTGAATACTATGTAAATAGCGATCTATATTCTATTTTTTTCATAAATTACAAACGCTTATAGGTCTACTGCCTCTTTATTTTTATCCACGAGAAGTCACCAGAAGCAAATATTCAGTAAACGTAACGAAAGAAGGTTAATGACCGACTGTAACGGGATGCTAAACAGTCCGCTATCTTTTTTTTCCTTCAGCGAACCAATAAGAAATGAGAAGTTAACAGCACTTAAAAAAACATGTTAAATATTACTAAACGGGATAATAAACCGAGCAAATATAAACACATTTTGAGGCATTGAGAGGAGCGTTTAGGGAATTTTGGAAAAAAAAAGTTTATCTGTTAAATCGAGTAAATCGAATCTAATACAATTTAAAATCTAAGAAAATATTTTATAAAACTCCGTAAATTAAGGTAATGGTTAACGGATGTAAGAAATTTTTTAACTCGTTAACGTTAATTTACAGAAATGTAACTCGTTAATAGTCCGTTAGTTCTTTTCGTAATTAACAAAAGCGTTAACGAAAAAAAATAACGAGTTAATTGACGGATTAATGCTTTAACGCGTTAATGCCAACTATATATATGATATATATAATATATATATATATGATATATATATATATTATATTATATAAGTCATATATATATATTATATATATAATTACTATATATACTAATATATATATATATATATATATATATATATTAATATATATCTATATATATATATAGTATATATATATACTTATATTTTACCCTGTGCCATAGTGCTTTGTCAAATTGGTATTTGTATGAGCACCTGTAACCTCGTCTTTAAACGTGATCGAATGGTTGACCTTCAGATGGTGAAATTTCGACTGGTCAGTGTCATTATATCCTTTCCAATAATTCAAGATCAGATAGTTTTACCAGGATCTTATATGTGCTCTATAATATGTGGTAAAGTGTTGGTATCGTTCTCTTTTCCTTCAACTGGTACAGAATCGAGCTGACAGAACACAACCTTGACCTCTTTCGAACGCCTCGTCTGTCTGAAAACCATTGTTCATACGGAGCATGATGTACTTTTACGCATATTTACGTTAGTAATAGCCGATCTCATGTTTCCTCGAATCAATGCTTGTGAAAACCGTCTTATTTTTAGAACCCTATTGTCTCCGATGCACATGTAAATGCAGTGGGACTTCAAGGCAAAAGTTAAACATCTAATACAGTCTTTTTACTTAATTGACCCAATTAAGTTGAACATTGAATTTGCCTGACTGAATCATCTGTGGTTTAGAAATACAAAGTAACAGCATTGCCAGTCTTTATAACTTCGAGTACATTATGAAACGCCAATAATTAGGCCTGGTGAAACGAGGTAACATGTAATTATACACGTACAGCGGTATGGACGAACATTGGCATTGTTGAACATAAACTGTAATATTGTAACTTAATAATATCACAATGTACTAGACTACATTGCACTTTATTGCATTTTGCCCCGCAATTTTTGACGGGTTTCTTTCCGCCCTTCTGCAGTGGTTTCAAATGATACATATTGTAAAAAGGCCGAGTAAATGGAGTAATCTTTCTTGTCCCGTATATTATTCATCATAATCATTGCTAATTGACAATTTTCAAATTTTTCCCGACAAGGTACCGCTAGACTCTTGAGAACTGAAATCGAACTTAATGTGACATAAATCTTCTGGTGAGATCACATCAAACTAGTAACAAAAACGTAACTGGTGACAAACTGGATTTATAGTACATCAATCTCAACATTCCGTGTTTAATAGGACGAGATGATAGATCGCATTCGTCTGGAATTATTTATACCGTTATTTAAGTTAGACAAATAGTTGGGATTTGAAGACAGAAAAAACAGCGGGCGTGTCCAGAATGTAACGTTATCCATATGAATATATATATATATATATATATATGATATAATATATATATAATAATGATATATATAAATATATATATATAAGTATTATATATATATATTATATATAATTTACATTATCTTATATATATATATATATATATATAATATATATTAAGTTTAACATTATTACAATATTTAGTTGTAGTAATACAAAACTTAACTAGTATCTGAAAGGGGCCTACTAATTGCAACACAATGTTGTGTCCTATGAGCCCCAAAATATGTAAATATGATTAAATTTAAGTAATTGGGTTTAGGGATTGAGCTTTAATGTAATCCAAAAACGAATATTAATACAACTAGAATACATAATAATAATAAAAATAATATTAAATTTTAATAATAATATATCAATAATAATCATTTATAAGATACTATATAGGGGGGGACCAAGTTTAACAATGATGCAAAATAATAATTACAGTAAATAGTACCTATATAAATTAATATAAAAATAATAATAATAGTAGTATAATAATAATAATACATAATAAATAAAATAATAATGAATAATAAATAATAAATCATAATAATATAAAATAATAAAATAATATAATAATAAATAATAGATAATGATAATGATATGATGGAGACGAATAATAATATAATAAATAATAATAATAATAATAATAATAATAATAATAATAATAATAGATAAAATTATAAAAAATAATAAAAATAATAATAATAATAATAATATGATAATAATAATAATAATAATAAAATGATATAATAATAATAATAAATATAAATAATAATAATAATGAATAATAATAATAATAATGATGATATAAAAAAAATCTAAAATAATAAATAAGTAATAAAAAATAATAAAACAAATATATACATAAATAATAATAATAATAATAATAAATAATAATAATATAATATAATATATAATAATATTATAATAATAATAAAATAATAATAATAATAATAAATAATAATAAACAAATAATACATAATAATAATAATGATAATAATAATAATAATAAATAATAATAATAATAGATATAATAAATAAATAATATAATAATATAATCATATAATAATAATAATAAAAATAATAAATAATAATAATAATAATAATAGATAATATAATACATAATATAATAATATGATAATAATAATACATAATAACATAATTAATTCAAATATACTTGATGTCAATAAATAATAATAATATATAATAAAAATAATAATAATAATATAATGTATAACAATAATAATAGATAATAATAATAGAGCATAATAATAATAATAATAATAATAATAATAATAATTAAGAAATAATAATAATACATAATATAATAATAATAATAATAATTTATAATATAATATTATAATAATAATAATAATAATATAATCATAATAATAATAATAACAATGATAATATACTAACTAATTTATTAATAACAATCATTAACTATTATGAAAAAAATAAAATAGTACTAATGGTATAATATCAATAATAATAATAATAATATAAATAATCAATTAATAAATAATATAATAATAATAATAATAATAATAATAATCATAATTAATAATAATAATAATAATAATAATAATAATATATAAAAATAATTATAAGAGAAGAAGAAGAGTCACAACAATAAATAATAACAATAATAATTAAAGATGATAATATTAATATAATAATAAGTAATAATAATAATAAATAATAATATAATATAATAATAATAATAATAATAATAATAATGATAATATATAATAATATAATAGATAATAATAATAATATAATATATAATAATAATAATAATAATAATAATAATATTAATAATATTAGAAGTAATAAGATCAACGATGCATATTTTTAATATTTTAAATACTTTATAGCTATTACTGGACTTGAAGGCAAAGTAATTTGGTAGGAATTAACAGATAGACATGCCGCCAAAGAAGTAATTTCTTATCAAGATGACGTAATCTTTACAAAAGATGAAGCGAGGTTCAAACCTTTATGGGATTATCACACTCATGTCCCTAATTTTAATGTAATACAAATAGTGAATAAATATATAGGTACATATGTAGATAAAAAGAATGGTTAATGTTATCATAGGATAATAGATAGATAGATTGCTAGTTAGTGGGAAAGGTAGATAGAAAGATAAGTTAGATAGGATAGATAGATAGATAGAATAGATAGAGATAGTATAAGATAGATTTAGAGAGATAGATAGATAGATAGATAGATAGCCATAGATAGATAGATAGAATAGAATGATAGATAGATAGATAGATAGATAGATATGAATAGATAGATTATAAAGAATAGATAGATAGACAAAGATAGTTAGATGATGATTGACTGCTAGACTAGATAGATAGATAGATAGATAGATAGGATAATGATAGAATAGTAGATAGATACGACTAGATAGATACGATAGAATAGAATAGATTAGTGATGATAGATAATAGATGGATAGATAGACTAGATTAGATAATTATAGATAGATAGATAGATAGATAGATAGATAGATAGATAGATAGTAGATAGTAGATAGTAGATAGTAGATAGTAGATAGTTTGATAAATAAAATAGCTAGAAGATATTCGAAGAGAGAGGAGAAAGAGAGAGAAGAGAGAGAGAGAGAGAGAGAGTAGAGAGAGAGGGAGAAGAGAGGAGAGAAGAGAGAGAGAGAAGAGGGGAGAGAGGAGAGGAGAGAGATGAATGATGATGATGATGATGATGATGATGATGAATGGTGATGATCGATGATGTGAAAGATGATGATGATGGATGATGATGATCGATGATCGAATAGTAAT
>JABUQX010101429.1:15000-36039 GCA_015478945.1 Trachelipus rathkii | reverse complement strand
AAGTCTATAATCTAGGTTCTCAGCAGTACTACTACGGTTTTCAATTAAATCACTACTCGTCTAAACCTAAAGTCCGTTTGCATCCCACTATCTTCGCTACCCTTCTCGAACGTTTAAACTATCTTTTGGAACCCTATGATCTCTCAAATGCTTCAATGTCATATTCGCCCATGTATAATCTCTCCTACCTCGTGAACAATCATGTGTTCAATTGATCACCGCGAAAAGTATCATGACTGACCACTTTCCGTTTCCTGTTGCCTTGTTTTCTCCAACTGCCTGTCTGCACGACGACACTTCTTTTACCAAGTTACTCCGTAATGCCATTTGTTTACAATCTCTATGCTTCACCTGATTTCGCCCCTGTTTCTTTGCGTTTTTGCCTCCGTTTACTCGTTGCCTGTTATCTTTTTAATTTTAGTCCACCAATGTAATGGACTATGCCTTTTCAGGATTACCTGTCCCTATCCTTTCTATGTTCTCCTGGTATTCTTTTGCTCCGTTCTACCTCCTACCTGGAACATACTTTCTAAGTGTATTCGTCACACCTTTAAATGCGAGTAATGTACCCTAGCTACCTTTTTTTCCTTGTATGTCATACAACATTCCTCCGGATATGACCTTGGTGATACAATGACTCATATTTCTGCCTAACTTTTTGATCTAAACTCCTATCAACCGTGACAACCTTCCCTTTAACCCTTACTCCCACCGCATACGGTAACAAGTTAGGGTGTCCTTCCCGCCATTTTTCCTGTTGACTCTTTTCATGCTTTCCACATTAAATTTTCTTATCACGGGACTCCCAACTCCGTATGCTTCGTACATTGTAAACTAGCACTGCCCTTGTCAAGAAAGTATCCCAATTCAGCACCTTCTTCAATGATGTTCCTTAAGAACTCGCCAAAAGTTCTATTGGCGCGTTTCAGCCAGTTGCTTGCTGGCTTGTAAGGACTGCTGTAGATGTGTCCAATCCCTAATTCGCAATCATTTCTTCCGAACCTCACTCCTAAAACTCTACTTCCGTTATTCGTTAGTACTGTAGGGTAATCTCAAAAACGCTGAAACATTTCGCACTCGAAAGCGTCAACCACACTCTTTGCCGGATTTATCCTTAGTGTTCCACCACAGCTCACTTACTGCAATGATCTATTGCCACCATACATGCCACATTCCCTTTTCTCGTTTCGGCATCGCCATTACATCTACTGCCACCAGCTCGAAGGTGTTAACTTCTATTTTCCAGATGGCGGAAAATACCTGGTGTCTATCTTATATAATTGCACTTGGCACGTCGCATTACTTCCTGCACCACTGCACTGGAAATCCTTGGATGCCCATACCTTCTTGGACACCCAGGTCCAAAATTTGTCTCTTCATATGCCGGTTCCGGATGTCTATGACACATACACTTCACACCTGTTTAAACCTATAAACTGCCTAGCTTGCCTGTCCCGTCTGCTTCACCAAGAGTGACCTGTTCATTAAACAATCATCCCGTATCTTAAAATTCTTTTAATAAGTATATCCTTTTTAGTTAGTACCTGTTTTCTCCGAACCTTTCCTCAGTGTCCTTACTACCTCTAATCTTTCTGAAGTCATAATGTCCTTGCTAAGACAGTAACATACCCTCTTTTCACCTTGAATTGTTACATTGTATGCTCCCACTGTCGCAAAAAATGAATCGCTCACATCATCGCGTAATCTCCATACCACATATGTCCCATCCAAAGTCCAATGCCGCTTCTACCTCCAACAGATAATTCATTCCTAACAACATACTGCTGAATATAACCCGTCCGTATTACCACCAATGAACCAACACCTTTCTGTAGCGGTACTAATTTTCACACTCACTGCATGGTACATTTCACAATGTCCTAGAGCCACTCCGTTTAGACTAATTTACTGTCCAGCTCTTAAGATATGGCTCAAAAATGTTTAAATTGCAACACACTTTTCTGATCAGACTAATACCGACCGTGTGAAAAAATGCACACTTGCCAACCTCACCAATACAAACTTCTTGCCAAGCTACTCCTCCAATATATGATTGCAACGTAACCGGAACTTATGTTTTCTTTCCCGCATCAATTAAGTTAATTCCTAGTTCTTCATTCGTACGTTCGATCTCTGACTCCTCTAACTCTCCTCTTCTTCCTGCTATGAATCCTCCTGGGTTGAACGCTCGTCCACCATAGTGTTTCCGTACACCTGTTGAACGTACCATCATCCCTCAAAGGGTTAAAGTGGTTCACACGCACCCTGTAGTGAAACGTTTTTCAATCGTTTTCCTCTCTCACCCTGGGTCCGATATACTTTACTGAACAGCACGTACCATGGTGTAACCAGATTATTACCCTAAACAAGTCACTTGCCACAACATCTCCGGTATTGGTTCTCTACCCAGTAACCGTAATGCCTTTAAATACCTCAGCATCTTCTGTTGTCTGCTATTCCGTATAATTCTGGTGTCCTATAACTAGTTGCTAAGTGTCTCTCAAGCCTTGTGATACCTTTCCAGGCCTTACCTGGGCGTTCTCCAAAACGACTTGTAGCTGATAAAACAGTGCGTCTGCTCCACCGTGGAACTTCCTTTAACCATTATCAAACCCTTTTGGCAAAAGCATCCAGATCTTACCGCGTGCATTCACCCTGATCCATCCTTCTTTACACCTGAGACCATGCATCTGCAAAAGATGTTCTTTTCCCTGGCAAGTAATTGTCATCTCAAAACGTATGCACCTCAAAGTCGTCCAAACACTCGTGCCAACTTACTGTCAACTAACTTCATCTTGTGTAGATAAACTAAAGGCCGATGTCCGTAAATAAAATAAACTCTTTGCCTAATAAAAATGGCTGAAACTTTTAATTCATCCTTTATTGCAGGACTCCCTTTCACTGGTTACGCATTCTCTCCGACGCATTGAAAGAGTGCGAGATAAGCTATACCTTCCTTTTCGTCACCTTGTTTTTGCATACGACCAGCTCCCATCCAGAACCGCTGGCATTCTACAAACAACTCAGCTTGTTCACTCCTTCCGAAAAGTCTTGGAGAGTTCCACGATTCCTTCCATTCCTCTTTTAACCCTGTAAATGCCTTTACTCTTTTCTCCGTCCACTCAATCACACTTTCCGTTTGCCTCCCGTTAGTGCATTAAGAGGTGTGCTGCCACCTCCGAACAGTTCTTTATAAACTTCCTCTTGAAGTTTATCATGCCCAGATAACTCTTAACTCTCCAACAGTGTTTGGCCTCTCAAGTCTATCAACCTGCTCCACAAACTCCGGAAGCTTCCTTCCGTTCTACTGATTATATGTCCTAGAAACTTTACTTCCTTTTGCACCCAACTACATTTCAACCTACCTTTATCGTTGTTCAAAACCGTTGAATACCCCACCCCACAGCTGTGTATTACAGCTAAGGCTCCTCAAAACCTTTGACATTAATAGCACATCATCAAAGTACACCATACCTTATCTTTCCTAAATCCCATCATTATCCTTTGCATTTCGCGCTTAAACGCTGCCACGTTCTTTAAGCCAAAGCTTAATCTTTTGAACCGTACTGTCCACTCACCGTGAGAAGCCGTGAATCTCTCCTCTGCCAGGTTCATTTGATAGTAACCCTTAACCAGATCCAAGCTAGTAAAATACTTAACCCGTGACATGCCTAAATAGTTTCCTGAATGTTGCCCATTGGAACTTGTCTGCCTCGTTACTGATAACCTTCTATATCTACACATAACCTAGTGTACCATCCTTTTTTACCGATTCGGACACAACACCAGTAAACTCCATCTCCCTGCGCAAGGTATCAACTATATATCTTCATACATAACTCTTTCACTGCTGTCTTCAATCTCCTGGTGTTTTCGTATCAAACCCTTCTAAGTCGTTGTATAATAGCGTGCTAGTCGTGCAATCTAATACTTATATGGGGTCATCGCAGTTTATGACTGACGTCCGCATCACTCCTGCTAAAAGCCATTTTGTTCCTCCACAAAACCTCCAAAACCTGTTCAACCTGTACTAGATGTAACTCCACCATAAATTTAATTTCGTCCTTCAACTTTTCCTTCGTCTATTCTTGTTCATCTCCTCGTCCTGTCACTTCCCGTACCGTTGTGTTCACTGTACATAGTTGCAAACCCACTACATCCTAAATTTATCCTTCACTCTACTAGCAGTGTGCATCCTATTTTCACCTGTTTCAACTATTTAGGCTGATATTAATTTCTTTAACAGTACCGTACCTTCCTCCTCATTCCCTTTCACCAAACCTGGTAAAACCTTAAATCGGTGGTTATATCCCTTTTTGTAATCTTCTCTACCCTCTATCAACAACTCCTCCGGTTTTGCACGGTACTACCCTTCATGACTCCTTGGTTTGACTTGTTTCGACTTACATTTCACCTTAACTGATACCCAGTTATTCTTATCAATCACCATTTTACCTGTTGTATGTACCGGAATCCTTGTTACCGTCCTTATACAGTTTTCGGTTCCAGCCATTACGTACACTGCTCTCGTATACCATTATCACCATAGCGTCTAACTGATCCATCTCTAATATCAAACTTTATGCTATTTCCTACCAAGACAGGCATTCCTAACATTACTCCTTTTTTTAAATCCTCAAGAACCAGAAATTCCAATTGTCCATAATTAATATCATCAAAAGTGACCTCCAAGATTACTGTTTGATGAGACTCTACACTCTGACAAGGATCACCCAGACCTCTCAATCTCATTTCCTTGTTTATTCCGTGTCTGTATTTCTGCTTCAAGCTTCCCTTCTTACATTAAACAGTTATTGGGATCCGAAATCTACTGCTGACTATCATCTAACGCCATTAATTTACATTGAACTTTTATCAAAGTGCCATCTTCACCACTGTCAAGACACCATCATTCTGTATCAACCCAGTTGTATAATACTCCTGAAATTATTTCAAATCTTCTTTTTCTGTTCCTTTGTTATATGTTTGGGGCAATGACCCAATACACCTTTCCACCCTTCGAACTGCAACAAACTCTCTGCCTCCGGATTAACATGCCAACCTGTCCTGAATAAGCCGGGAACATCCTGTTTATCCATATCCTGTTGGCATGCTCGACACGTCCCCGGTTGATGGCGGAGCAAGTTCGTTTCCCGAAACGTGGTTTAAGTTCTTTTTTAACCCTCTATTTTCTTTTAACGGCAAGAGTCACCCAAGTGTCCGACTCCATTCACAAGGAAACATTTCGTTTCACCCTCTTGAATCTCTTGTCCCTTTCTTGTTTTCATTCCTACGTTGATCTTTGTCCTCTCCTTGCTGGCAATCCATCAGCATGTATGCTCACATTCCACAAAACCAAGCAACCCATTAACACCAGTAGTCACGTTTATGTGCCCAACCTGTCCACAATGATGCACCTTAACCCTTAATCCACCTATATGGTCACCAGACCGTCTATCATTATCCTTGGTCCACTACTACGTTCGTGGTGCCGGTGTCACTGGCCCTGTCCGCATAGCTCCTGTCTTGCTTCTTACTTTGATGATGGGCTGCCCCTACTAAATTGTTCGCCTCTTGAGTTTCGGGTTCATCAAGTTCACTCCTCAGTCACTAGATCCCATCAACCCATATCCTTCATCTCACCCTCAGACTTTCTTTTCGCATCCCATCCGTAACTTAAATCGTCTTGCGTATTATATCTTGGCACCATCTATATAAAAATGCTTGTTAGATTATCCTTGGCTCTTTTGTTCTTTTCGTTTGTTGCGCACCTCATAGGGCTTGTCTGCATCTAATGCAAGTCAACGATTTTCCCTTTCCTCTTCATCTCCATCTCCGGAACTCCTCTGGAGATTGATGACCCCCACTATCCTTTCCTAATTTCCACCAGTTTCTCAACCTTGTGACACAGTAAATATCTTCACCAAATAGAGAAGAATAAAAGCCGCTAAGTACGGATAGCGATAGAGGGAGAAAGAAGATAACATACACAATAGTACAAAGGTAAACTTCACAAAGAAACGTGCCTAATAATAGTACAGCATGAAGAGACAAAACAAAGTCATGTTTATATGTCACGCCCCAGCTGTTCACTATGAAACAGAAAGTAGAGCAAGTGAAAGAAAAGGTCTTACAGGATGAAAAGGCAATCGAACTATTGAAACTTTTTCTTCACACATACTCTTCAAGGCTTATTCCGCCTAAATACTTTGTCCCATGCTGTAATCCTAACCATCACTATCATAGCAGTTCACCCTGCCAGAAATTTAATGAGCACCCCTGTTTACAGCCAAGACGTAGGACTGACCATTCAATGAAAGATAGAGAAGATATATGCTTCTATTAAACCACGTAGCACATTTTAAGAACCCAACGAAACATGTCCTCCTAAGTATCCAGCAAAGATCGCATAGCAGAAGCCTCACGGGACGTCACAATATACTGAGTACACGATGAGCATGAATCAACGAATCAAGGCAACCCCATAGTAAGACCTCAAACCCTTACATTACTACATTCCGAATCCTAACCAAACATCCACCTCATTCTTCCTCATACTCATCATAATCTTATTCACGTCACCATCTAATTTTTAAATATTTTTGTACCAGTTCTTTCATAAAAAATAATAATCAATATCTGATTCCTCATTAAACTCTCATTATCTAATAGGCGTTGGTTACTAAGACAGTATTGCGATCCTTCAATTCAGATTATAACCATTAAGTAGCGATGAGTTCACTCATTAATGATTATGCACTAAACACATTGCTAGCACATGTTCACTCACAACAAATTGTGAGCATTATAGCATACCTTGTCGACGTTTATATCTCAACCAGTGATCACTAATCAACCGAGTGTGTCCTACTGTTATTATTAGATGCTGTCCAAAAAACTCTTAACGGCAACAGCCACACACTCCAATCTCAAAGTGTAGCCGGCGACAAATTTCGTCAGTAAGCTATTCTATGGATTAACTAGATTGAAGTGCCGGGAAATCTGACGTTATAGAAGACCAAAATGGAGTCACCTCCACCGAGAGACTTCCAGTTCAACCGTGTTATGAGCACGAAAGTACAAGCTCACCCCAATACAAACATACAAGCGTATATAAACATCATTAGAAGCGGAGACTACCGTACTGACGTGGCAGAAAAACTATCCGCCATCATGACAAGATCACAGTGACAAATTCTCCATTTAATAAACCATGTTAAAAACACGTATAAGGACAGAACAAAATAGCATTAAAAAGTCATTTAATAATGTAAACCTCAAAAGAGAGAACAAATAACTCACCCTGGGTGTGTGTTGTGCACAGATAATACACAACTATTTTTCTCCCAACCGTACCGGGCAATCTAAAAAGAATGCTCCCAGAGGAGGGATATCAAAAGACAAGACAAACACAAATAAATTATATGATAAAAAAAAAGAGAAAAATGAAGTTACAGAAAGTATCTACACTAACAGAGCCCATAGGCATCAACCCGTAACCCCACACTCAGAGAAACAAGGTAATCAACAAGAAAAAAATTGAGCTCAAGAGAGATTTTGGCTCAGCAACAAGAAATAAAACTGGTAAATACGTTACCGACACAATGGTGGACACTGTACATGCAGCACACCATAGTTCTGGACACGCAGGGAGTTAGGTGTCTATAATGGTGTCATCTAGTTCTCAGATAGAAGTGGGTGATCGAAAATCAGAGGTAGAGGCCAGACAGGGGAAGGAAAGCTAAACGATGGATAGTGAACAGCAAATACAATTAGCAGTACATAAATAACTTAAGAATCCCTAGTAGCATTATTGAATTGAAACCAGGAAGCATAGCCAGTAAAGCAAATAGAAGCATCTATAGTACTTGATTATCTAAAACCTTGCCAAGACCTAACAATCCTAATTGCTGGTTATCACAGCCGACGTGATCAACAAACGAGCCAAGAACAGAAATTTAATATAGTAAAATATAATTATCATAATAATAAATATACTATAAACCACGAAAATTGAGTCGTCAATAAAAGTGATCAATCAACTATTAAAGATAAATTCAACCAATAGAATAGAATTTCGCTACCATGCAGAAAGGATGAAAGGTTTACTTGACAAAGGCAGACACATAGAAGATTATAAAAGTCTAGAAAAATAGCACATACAATGAAGGCGTCCAATCCGGCAGGAACTATCAATAAAACCGTACACCCAAATACATGACTGGCAACCATTGAGAATACGAAGACAAAGTCACAACGGACGCTCAAATATACAGTATAGTAAAACAACACATGTGGATTTATAATAAAATTAACAAAATAAACTAGCTGGTGTCCAGATAAGAACCCCTTCACAACCTGTGTACACTCTGTCTAAAATATACAGGTTAAAAAGTGATTTAAGAAACTTATAAATAGTCTTAGGAAAAAAAACCAACAAAAATCGGAGTCCTTTTAGTATCCGTGAAAGAAGTTGAGTGGATGTTGACCACTCATGATACCCCTTCCAATCTAAGAATGACAAAGATGGGAGATTAACCACTCAATCCCATCCCAATCAACAGTGAAGAGTGGGAATAACACCTTCAATTACCCCTCCGGCACAGATTCCCCAGTGAACGCAATAGGGAAGTCAACACTCAAGCAAACTCCCTCTCCCAGATCCATGAAGGTGGGAAGACACTCAAGCACACTACCACATTCCAGTGAGGTGGAACGTAACATTAAAGTACCTCAATTAACAGTGAACAACAACCTCAGAAACCGTAAAAGCATCCAAAATATTCATAGTTTAGATCACGTTCCAGGTTAAAGCATCCTACAAATATTCTGGTGGGATCACAGTTCCAGTAAAAGCGATCAAAGATAATTCAGTTAGAATCACGTCCAGGCAAGCGATCAAATATTCTAGTTGGATCAAGTTTCCGATTATTCAGTCGGATAGTCCTTTTCAACATTTTCCATTTAACCCTCAAACTTAATTTAACGTCATTACCTGCTTTTATTACACTATTCAATATTAACAGTTTTAAAATATTCTAACAACTATCGATAGTCAGCTGTTCTCCTCAAACGCTTACCCGAATTTAACAAATTTAGAAATAACTGCAATCTTCCTACTTTTAGATTTTAACTATCAGATAATAGTTTAGTTACCCAGTTTGGGACTCTCGAGCATCTCAGAACTTGATTTTACAGAAACCTAACTTCACAGTAAGTGTTGAACTATGCACTGAGATGCGACTTTTTATTTGCGCTCTAGTTATAGACACTTATGCACGGTGATATTCCATATCAGCACGAGCTCTCATTGATGTCAAGTGACTTCTACGTTTCCTTAGAAAATGAAAATGGAATATTCTTATCTGGGTCACGCTGGACGTCGCAAGAGTTCATATTAATTGAGTTGATTCAATATGAGTACCACTATAGACGAGAGTAAATATATATAATAATCAAATTAATATAAGAATAGTCAGGGTTTCCAGTTCTTCAGTTATATTCAGGAACTCTATTCTAATCCTCTCATTTACAAAAGTTCTAGAAAAGTTCTCGATAAGTTATGAAATGAGATGGACTACTGTTCAGGTAATCAATAGATATATATATCTAATAGTAAGATATACTATATATACAGTATCGGAAGATATATTTTTGATAATTATTCGTAAAGCGTTTCTATCATGATATAGTACTAGCAATCACCCCAAAAAACCATTATTTCAGTACATACAGTAATAAATAATACATAATAAATATACACATATTCAAAGCCAATGAGTCAAAGATGCTTTAGCCTGAAATCGAGAAGAACAGTATTCATTTAAACCTTCCCCTGTTCATACATTCCTTAGTAATAACAAATAATATGTTATGAACATGTTATATATGAACTAATATCAGTACGGGTATTTATAGTAATATTGTCCCAATTGTATCACTACCATTTATTAGGTATAGTACTAGAAAATATAATTTAGGCTTTAATACAAATATCAATATTGTGATGGAACATGTTATTTAATTTTACAACTATACAAGCAAGCTATCATATAGTACAACAATATTACTTATCTATATTATGCTAATGGTATTTCGCATTATTATATAGGCTTACTTATATTGCTATAGACCTTTCTTTAGATCGTTATTAAACATCTTATAAAATAGTTTTAGAGATTAGTAACTATCTAATCCTTGCACATATAAGTATATTCAGGTCTTACTCATCACATATAAAAACTTCCGGACTGGATAATGTTAAGACAATTAATATAGGTATGATATGTATGAAATATTCTCTATCTTGAATATAGATAAGTAATAAATATTATATAGTATATGGAAAAAAATATTTTTATGTCTATAAATTTATTAAATAATATGGGTATCTCTCTCAAAAGCTATTTTGGCTATTATACTATTTCACAATATCGTCTATTACTATTGTTTTATTTATATATCCTCCAAGTATCATATAATAAGTACTATGTCATATTTTATAACCTCTATCTCTATTATACATCTATATATCTCATTCAAATCATCTATAATCTAATCTATCGATATATATTATATATCTTCATCTAATATATACATCATTAATTCAATATTATACTAATCCATAATTATATATATATAATCATATAATCATTAATCATCTATTCAATATTACTTTCATCATATCATATAAATTATATCATTTAATCAATATACTTATATGATATACTGATCATATATATATAATTACTTATTCTAATTATATTATAATACATATATTATAATTTATAATCTATTAATACCATACTATATATAATTAATACATATCTACATATTCATTACATCATCATCTATAATACATCTACTATTTATAATCTAATTCTCTATAATCTATATCATCTAATATTACTATACTAACAAATTACTATCTAATATATATATATAATATATCTAACATATCTATATATTCATCATCATTAAATCTATCATATCTTCTATAATCTTACATTAATTATTAATTAATATCATATCTATTATATATATATATACATTACTCATCTCATCGATTATACTAATCTATATTTATACTATCATTCATATTAAATTATAATCATCATCTATCAATTCATTATATTACTAATATATAATCATACAACCTAAAACATACTATAATCATATTACATTATAGAATATTCATTAGGGTGTCGCTATAGAAAATTCTATGCCCTCGAAATTTCTTGACTGCAAATCTCCTAAATATGCTCTGCATTGTTAAATAGATTCCAAAGTTCTACGCTCGATCGATAATTTCTTAAGACACTGAGCATCTATCAGTCTCTACAGTATAAAAAATCCTATTTCTAGCTATAAAATTACGAGCGTTTTTTCCTTAGAACGTGTCTCTTTCTGTTTCATCTGATAATCTATCCTGTTCTGATCTTCATTCCACACTCTCATTTGTCAAACGCACTACGAACCGAAAATAATTGATTTTCTTTCTATTCACAAGGACCGTACCCGTTAAATCATCGCACTTTTTTTCAAAAAAATATGAAAAACCAATTATAAAAGTGGAAACTGCTTCTAAGCCAACTCATCGTAAAGAAATAAAGTTCCTTTCAGTCTAAACCTCTCTCAATATTAACTTATTCAATATATAGTTTAAAGTGTACTATAATATATAAATATTTATATTATTGTTTTCAGAGGAGTCACCATTATAAGATTCGATTAATTGCCTCATATAGTCTAATACAATAACAAAGTAGTAGATGAAAGTTCGACATGAAAGACATTGAGTTGTTCATTATGAAAATAATCATTCACTCAAATTAATAATGAATGGTATATTTTTACCACTACTAACCGTACAAGATTTACGCTTTTTCTGTTTATACAATACATAAGGCTAACTTTAGAAAACACATGAGGATGCATGCAAGTGGCTTGTAAATCCAGAAGATGAACTTTATATATGTTTTAAGGTATATGTTAAGTTACTTCTAGAACATCTCGAGTATAAAAAAATGAACCAAGAAGCGTATATTCAAAGCATACACAATATGATAAGTGAAAGCATAATTAAGATCAAACCCTGATATTATCGTTTGCATTCTTTCTTACACAGATGTGACATCCGTCATCTGCAAATAAAAGCACACATATAGAAAAGAAGTACTGTTTTATCACTTATATATCAAGAAGAAGTACTCGACGCAATGAGGACTGGTAGTTGAGTAGTAAGATGTCTTTAGATCAGCTTATGAAAGTCGCACGCTTATGGCTAGAGTGCAGTTATGACTGCCCTTGAAACTAGACTCAACTGATTAATTGCAGTGTAACCAACTCATGATTATTTATATATAATAACTAAATAAGCTAGTCTTAGTCGAAAAAAAATTGTAATCCTTATCTAATGCGTATTTTGATAATACCGCGTAACGTTTTAATATTATATATATTGTTGCTGAGAGATACACTGATATAATTATCCGCATGTCATTTACTAAATTTAATGTTTATTGTTGTATCTCAAGTTACCTGTTTTTTCTCTATCTGTATACTTAATATGATTTATGGTCTCTTTATTCGTTTTCGACAGATAGGATACCTAAAATGTAAATTCTTGATATATTTATCAAGACTACGCTGAAGCACACTAGTATGAGTCGAGAAGAAAGAGCCAACTCATTATTTTAACATCAGGACAAAAAGAGAAGCTCAGTGACGAACTTATCACTTAGCACCATTATCAATGATCACATCAACTCTTATCGAAGATGAAGTATGTTAATCGTGGAAGTAAAAATGCACAATATACCATCACAGTAAATAATTGTCAGTATGTTGATAGACTTAACTATTTTTTTCTACTTTCAAAGATCGTTTCTGTAGTGAGACAAGATTCACAGAATGTTAGCAATCGAGTCAGTCTACTGTAAGATCGACAGCTGACATTACAAACATTTGTAGAAGAAGGAGCACCTTATATTAAAAAAACATATATGGCTTTTATATCTACATTTGCCACCACATTTTTTGCACTATATCTCATGATGAGCATAGATACGCGCACTTTATGATAGAAGAAATCACTGATTAATAGATGTGTTAGTAGTCGTATGTATACATTTCAAACGTAATATCACCGCAATTATCAAAACTGCAACCTCTCATACATTTCTCTTTTCATGGGTGGAGTTTAGAGCTTTTCGCCTCCTAAAAAATTCGTTTACTCTGTAGACAGTTCTAAATTCTTCAAACTATTTAATAATGCTGTACTCTCCTAGAATTTTGGTCTTTGAGAATACCGTTAACCTACTGTGCTAAACATCTTCTTGATCGCCTAGCCCCAGGTTGAAGTATAGGCATCTGTTAGTCTCGCTAGAATTCTTCATATTAAAAATAAACGGATGTACTCTCAAGCAAAAGCCCTATTTTTTCTGAAGAAAGTGGAAAAAATGGGGCCACAGATCTAATTAGTAAGCAATAGGTCCACTTTCGTCACTCACCCGCGTCTGTCATACTGTCCGTTTGAGACGAACCTGTGTTTATTAGAACACTATTGAAACACCTTGTTTTTGTAAACTTGCTGTCGCCACACATTTCAAAGTAATACTGAAGGCAGAGTTTTGACGCAAAAGGGTTCAATACTGGACCTCAGCCTACATTTATAAAAAAGATTCAGAATCTTTGTCCAAATGACCACTTAAAATAAATAATTGATAACGATAAAGCAACAGGTTAAATTAAAAATTAATGTAAATGATCTCGACACAATTTCTCAGTTCTCTCAGCACCATATAAAACACAAGCATCAACCAGAGAAATTACAAATTTTTTTTTGCAGTTGTTTTGATACTTTTAGGCGTGAAACTCCAGAAAACATTTTCGTCAGACTCAAGGTGCATGCATCAAGCAAGTGAGATGTCAAAAGCATTTACTCCCCAAAAAATTATCGTTTCAATGATCAATTTTCTTTTTATGACTACGAGATAGATTCATCAGAATAATTTGTTTATTCAATTAATTTTGGTCAAAAATTGGTTTAATGCTCAAAAACTACATTGACCCTAACAAGAATTTTACAGTTGTTAAAGCCATTATTAATTATGGAGACATTTTAAAGATAGCATTTGTCATTAAACTTATAAATCATTGTTTCCTATTTGACAAGCAAGTTGCTTCCTTTTTTTGAACAAAACTTTAGACAAAAATCAAATGTTTTTTGAGCAAAAAACAGTGGTTGACTGATGTGATGATGTGATGAATGATGATGCATGATGAATGATTGATGAGATGATGATAGATGATATGATTGATGATGATGATGATGATGATGATGATGATGAATGATGATTGATTGATGTGATGATATGATGATGATGATATGATGATGATGATTTGAGTTGTGATCAGTCAAGAAATTATGATGATGCATGATGATAGATGATGAATGATGAATGATGATGATGATGATGATGATGTGATGATGATATAATGATGATGATGATCATGATGATGTAATGATGATGCATGATGATTGATGATGATGTGATATGATTGTGATGATGACGATGATGATGATGATGATGATGATGATGAATGAGATGATGATGGATATGATGATGATGATGATGATGAGATAGGATGATGATGATGATGAGATATGATGATAGATGATGATGATGATGATGGATGATGATGATGGATGATTGATGATGATGATTGATGATGATGATGATGATGATGATGATGATGATGATGATGATGATGATGATGACGATGATGATGTGATTGTGATGATGATATATATGATATGATTGATGAGGATGCATGATGCATGATTATGATTGATGATGATGATGATATGATGATGACGATTGATGATGATGATGATGATGTATGATGAGATGATGAGCAAAGCAGCTTATCTGAACTTGAGGAAAAAACATATAAAGACGATTGAATAGTTAAAGCCAAAATCGCTTTGAAAGCCAATTCTTTTTTGAAAAAAGAAGTCGATTACTTTATTACACCACTATAACATCAACTTTCTTTCAAAGATTCAACATTCGTCAACTCATTGTTACTATCCGCACCCGAATTGGGAATGAAGACTGAATCTTAAACGACAGGATATGTCAAACTTTTAGGGTTAGTAAACGAACGTCAAAGGGGTGCAAAGTAATGCAAGAGACTACAATGCGAACATAACAAAGGCATGAAGGGAGAAACATACGTATTTGCAGATAAGTGCTGAATGTCGAAATATTCTCAGACACATTGAACTCTCCTCTCAAAAATCTCTAGCACCTAATATTCTAGTGACTCAATCTTTGCACAAATCTACTTAGACAATTAGACCTACCTACACTATATTTTAATTAGTATATCTATTAAATTTATAAGTAATATTTAATTGTATACATAAATTTATTTGATGATTATAAACACGATGTTACTACTTCTATTTTGAAGATTGTGGTAATAATTAAGTCCACTGCCTTAAATTCAATATAGTTTGCGATTTTCCAGTCTGAGCAAACCGGTCTTCCGAAAAAGTCAAAAATTTCGATCTGTACGTTTCTTCGATCTCTTCGTTCTAAGTATCCCATCCATCATCTTCTCGCCCCTTCCTCAATCATCCTTTTCAACATTCCGTACCATCTCACAGCTGATTCGTGCACTGTATTCATTAATTGATTCGATCTTCAACTCTCGTCTTATTACTTCACTCTTCTTCATCACATCAGTGCTCACTCTCTGATCACTCTCAAAACCCTTAATTCTGCCCTTCCAATCTCCTCTCTGCTCCGTAGTCGGGCCCGAGCATGTGACCAACATTCGAACATAGTCAGATAAAGTCTCAGCATTGACCTAATATATTATATTTTAAATCTCTGTTAGTATTGATTTTTTCCTCGTTCGTGCTATAGGTTCCACGTTTTCGGCGAACTTCTTCATTTCTCTATTTAGCTCTTCTTCTTCCACCTCCACCTGATCCAATATCACACCAAATACTCTAAATTTATCACTGACGAATTTCAATTTCCTCCAAACATATAGTTATTTATTTTCTTTCTCCATTATCTGGCTATTGCATTACTTCGTCTTTCACTGTAACTTATTTTAATATCCCATTTCTTGTCATTTGGGTGTTACATCTGTCCATCACATCCTGCAAGGTCTAGTCCCTCTTCTGTTGTTATGGCCGAATCCACTCTGCATACAGCAGAGTTGCTTCATTTTATTCTTCTGCATTTCCAGAATGAAATGCAAAATATATACAACAGCAATGGGTGCAAACCACTACCTGTCTCACTCCCATATTTACCTCAAACAATCTCTCTCTTTTGATCTTTCTTATCATATTTCTGGATCCTTGATATGTACTCTTTAATACTCTTATAAGTTTT
Organism: Trachelipus rathkii; assembly: GCA_015478945.1. Classification (NCBI taxonomy): domain Eukaryota; kingdom Metazoa; phylum Arthropoda; class Malacostraca; order Isopoda; family Trachelipodidae; genus Trachelipus; species Trachelipus rathkii. Next base: position 19,621 of record JABUQX010101429.1, on the reverse strand, counting down.
TGTGGTGTATTACGGCTTTTCCATGATTTTCCATAGCTTTTCTCTTGTTTACCCTTGAAAAGTTTTGTCCGGGTCTATTTAAAATCCATTAATCTGCCATCCTCTTCCATTATATCATTTTTTCTATTTAAGTTTTCATATAAATATTGTTCCGTTGTGCTTTAATCCCGGCACCTTGAAACCATGCGCCAGTTCTCCTATGTTTTATCAACCTTTGTTTTCTCAGCCTCCTCTCTAACACTCTTCCATAGATTCTTACTGTCGCAGATTAGCATGCGTACTATTCCTACTATGATTATCATTTCTCGAATATCCCTTCTCTAAATATAGGAATATTATTGCTATCCCTTACTCGACGGTACACTCTATCTGCACCCACATTCATTCAACAGTTCGTTAATCATCCTTCAAAACTCCCTCTCATAGTCTTTTACAGACTCACTACACTCAGCTCATCAGATCAGGCACTTTCCCTTCTTTACCGTCTTGATTGCTGCTCTGACTTTCCATTTTATTTTTTCCATCACTCAAGTCTTCTCTCTCACACCTCCATTCACCTCGCCCTTTAACATCTCGAAAGATTCAACAACTCTTCGAAGATATCCTTACCTTTCTTATCTCTCCTCTCCATCAATCAAACCTCCACCAATTTTCTATTCATTATTCAATACGTGTTTCTGGTTTCATCTTTACGCTTCATCTCTACTAATATATATTAAGCTTTCTTGTTCCCTCACATCTTCTTTTAATTCGTACAATATCTTCCCATGTTTGTCTTTTACTCAATTTCTTATTTGCTCTGCATTGTTTCTAGCATCCACGTTTATTAATCTGTTCTTGTTTTCCTTTTTTCCTAATTTTCCATAATCTATATTTTTTGTTTTTAGTTGGTTATGCTGCCTTTTACTCGTCATATATTAAATGCTTTATCCAGTAATCCTTGGTTTCCACTTTCTTTATTCAATATTGATTTATAATTTCCATGTTCTCCTTAAATATTTTCCACTTTTCATCCACCGTTTTTCCTCTGCTATTATCTCCACTTCTCTCCTTCTTTGATAGCAGCATACAAAATCTTATCTTATATTAATCTATCATTCACTTTTTCTGTTTTGTATCCTTCCTTCGTAAACATCTTTGGTTATTTCCTTCATTCCATTTCATTATTCAATGACCATTATTGTTGTTGTCGTTGTTGTGTTTTGTTGTTGTTTGTTGTTGTTGTGGTTTCTTTTGCTATTGTGTTCTGCTTCTGGTTTTTTTTTGTATTCTTATTGTTGTTGTTGGTTGTGTTTTAGTTGTTGAGTTGTTGTTGTTGTTGTGTTCTTCTTCTTTTCTTCTTCTATTCTTCTGTCTTCTTCTTCTATCTTCTTATTATTCTTTACTTCTTCTTCTTCTTCTTTTCTTCTCTTCTTTTCTTCTTCTTTCTTCTTCTTCTTCTCTATTTCTCTTCTCTTCTCTTCTTCTTCTTCTTCTTCTTCTCTTCTCTTCTTTCTTCTTCTTCTGTCTTCTTCTTCTTCTCTTCTCTCTTCTCTTCTTTCTTCTTCCTTCTTCTTTTCTTCTTCTTCTTCTCTTCTTTCTTCTTCTTTGTTACTACTTTATTATTAGTTATTATTATTATTATTTATTATTATTGATTATTACTTATTTTTTATTATTATTATTATTATTATTATTATAATTATTATATGATATTATTATTATTATTATTATATTATTATTATTATTATTATCTATATTATTATATACATTGTTATTATTATTATTATATTATTATTATTATTATTATTCTTTATTATTATTAATTATTATTATATTATTATTTATTATTTTATTATTAATATTATTAATTATTATATTAGTATTATTATATCTATTATATTTACATATTTTATTTATTTATTTGTATTATCATTATGTTGTTTCATTTAAATTTTTTATCCTCTATAAAATTATTCTCTTGTTTACCCCTTTTTTCTCCCCTTTCTTTTTTTTACTTCTCAGTTTTCATCTCCTCCCAAATATTTTCTCTGTTCTTGTTTTTAGATTCACTTAAATTAATTAAACTATCATTTAATGTAAAAATAAATCTTTTCCGATATATTTTAACGTACATTTATGTTATTCTAACAGTTATAGATTATCATTTGCATTGACATATATCATAGTGTATATCAGCTATTTGGAATCAGTTGAAATAATTGGAACATGACTCAAATTCCAAGAAACAGAATTAACTCTATCACACGATATTTTTTTTTTATCAATTTTGAGATATAAACTTCCTGAAACAAGAACATATTGAATTTTTTTTGCGAATCTATATACAATAATCAAATTTTTATACAACCTAAGACATCTTTATTATTTTTCATTACGATTTATACTACTATGTAAAAAAATTATATATTATAATATATTATATATATATATAATATATAATATCATATAATATATATATATATATAATATATATCTATATAATAGTATATATATATATTATATATAATAGTACTGTAATATATACTATATATATAATATATTATATATCATAATATATATAGTATATTTAATATATATATATAATAAATAATATATATATTATAATACTATATATATTATATAAAATATAATATATACTAATTATAGTATAATATATATTATATAATATATATATATATATTAATCATTATATATTTATTATACTATTATATATTAGTATATATATATATATATATATAATATTATATATATATACTATAATATATATATAATATATATATATATATATATATATATTAATATATATAAATATATATATATATAATATTTATGGTATATAAACTAATATATAAATTATATATATTATATATATCATATATATAAAATATATATATATATATCATATTCTCTCTCTCTCTCTTCTCTCTCTCTCTCCTCTCTCTCTCTCTATATATATTATATATATATATATATATATATATTATATATATATATATTATATATATATATTTAGTATAGGTATATATATATATAATAAATTATAAGCACATATATATTTATGTCTCTCTCTCTCTCTCTCTTCTCTCTCGTAAAGCAACTGGTCAGTAGGTATAATATATTGAGTATTATATATAGTAGTATAGTATATATAGTATAGTATAATATAGTAGTTTATATAGTTAGTTATATAGTATAGCTATATATAGAGTATATATGAATATTTTGTATCGCCTAATTTTAATATGATGAGTAGCGTGAAGTATATTTTGACTAGAATTAAGATGATAGATTTTTATTATGATATTCTATTAATAAAATTATATATTTCATATTACTATTATATATATTATTATTGAGTTACTGAAAAAAATGTGTATAATATAGTCATTTTTCTTCCAATAAGCACTTGGACATCTTTATTTGCTAAGAAGCTAAAAGAAAGTATGCTTTCACATTTTAGGTTGCCTATGTTTTAGCTGAAAGAATACGTCTTGCGCTGCTTCGCACAATCAGTCTTGCTGGATTGTTAGGTGTTATCGGTCTGCAGATAAGTCAGTCTTGTGGACACACCTATCGTGTCGGTATATGCGAGCACAAACAATATGATTCTTGCTCAATTACAATATAGCTGTCAGTCTTGCTATAGTTACAATAGTCTGCTATCAAAGTAAAACGTCTTGCGCTGTCAACATATCTTGCTCATTTAACATGCTGTCAGGTCTTTGCCATAGTTTAAATAGGTCTTGCTATCAAAGTTAGACGGTCTTGCCGCTCTCAACATTGAGTCTTGCTCAATTACATCTGTCAGGTCTTGCAGATTTGCTTTACATAGTCTTGCTATTCAAAGTGAATGGTCTTGCCGCTCATAAATGAGTCTTGCTCAATATATCATATATATATATATATATATAATAAATAATATATACTATGATATTAATATTATATAATATATTATATAATATATTAATATATAATATATATATATATATATAGATATATATATATATACGTATATATATATATAAACATAATATTTACTATATAATATTATATATCATATATATATATATATATTATTATATATTATAATATAATATATATATATATATATAAAAATATAATATATTATAATATACCCTCAGATCTTGCCAGATAGTTTAAGATAGTCTACCTCTCAAAGAGACTGTCTTGCCACTCTCAACATTGAGTCTTGCTCAATTTATATGGTGTCAGATAAACTATTATTTAATGTATAATACATCGATTCAACTAGACGATATAATGTATTTTTCTTGATTAAGTTTCGTTAATGCTTTCATTCTATCCACGCATTTGCTCGAAGGTTAACCCTGTTATTAAACCATCACGATACCCTATATTCTTATCAAGTATTAAATGTTCTTCGTTAATCAAACCTTTTTTATCCTTCATGTAAATCATCTTTATTGTTTAATATATCAGTGAACTCTTATACAATCGTCACTATTCCCTTGAATTAGTCTCTGAACTGACTCATATAGTTGCAAGTTTTCCTTACATTATGGCAGCTTAATGGACGAGTTGTATTTCTTCTTACAAATATATATTATTGCCCAAATCATGACTTCCGAAGATCCAA
>JABUQX010101429.1:7500-12500 GCA_015478945.1 Trachelipus rathkii | reverse complement strand
TTTTCAAAATTTTAAATTGTAGTTAAATTCATTTTTTATTAGAATTTATTGAGTTTCAATAAAAACTATACAATACAAGAGGGTGGTGTGTATCGGCAGGCTGGCGTAGATTGCCAACTGGAAACCCGCGTGGGAAGGCGCTCGCGACCCGTGGCGCCGCGCTGGTGCGGTGCCCGTGTAAACAACTTAGTCGCATAATTAAATTAAAACTAATAAAATTTAAAAAAAAACTGAAAAAGCAATTCTTATTTTTGTTATTTAATTATTAGTTATTATTATGATTATTATTAATATTATTATTTATTATTATTATTATTATTCTTCTTTTATTATTATTATTATTATTATTATTATTATTAATTATTATATTGCAATTAATATTTTATTAAAAATTCCACAACGTCTGAAAGAGTTTTCCTTTAAAAAAATTAGAGAAGCAAAATAACTTAAAAAAGAAATGCTTTTTTTTTTACGACCAAAATTCGAACTCAAAATCAAAAGCCTCACGCTATTCTTAGCCTAGCTTTAATAAAATTGTATTGCAAAGGTGTTAGAAATTTAGAAAAAGTACGAAAAATATCATTGCCTGCGTATCTAGATTTGGGCCAATATATATATTATATAATATATATATATAATATATATAATATATATATTATTATATATATATTATATATATATATATATAATATATATATATCTAGGATTTGGCCATATAATATATATTATATATATAATATATATATTACCACCATCACGGGCTGGGCTCTTTTCAAGGAGGGGCAGAAAATAAAATACAGGAAAACCCACCCAAGCCCAAGCCTATGCAAATACAAATAGAGGAAGATAAAATACAAATAGAAAAACAGAAGATGGCAAGGAGTTCCAAAGAACAGAAGTTGCTGAAAAGAAGGAGGCACCACAACAAACGAGTATGGGGTTTTAAATGCTCACGCAAAATTCATACGAGAACAAGGAACCCCTTGCACTACGTGGAATGGAGGTGGAATGCGAGCGGAAAACTCCCATGAGCATCTACCGTTGTAGTACCTGTAGAAAAGAGATAATGCGGCAACGTCACGTCGCAGAGATAGAGGGTCAAGAGAGTTTGAAAGTAGGGGGCAGTTTATTAGTTTCTTAGCTTTAGACTCAACTCTATTCAATAGAAGGGTGGAGCTGGAGACCCCTTAGATGTGAGAACTGTACTCCAAACAAGGGCAAATAATGCCCTGGTATAACTGGAGTAGCTGTGCAGAGGAAAAAAATCCTGCATCCTGTACAGAATTCCCAGCTTATTTGAGGCCACCTTAGCAACCATTGTCATATGAGGTTTCTAAGACAATTTTTTGTTTATGTTAAGACCAAGGATGTTTATGTTGTGAACAGGTGAGACGTTAGAGCCGTCGAAGGAAATAGGAAAGTTAGGAGGTGTTTTTGAGAGGAAGATGTAAAGAAGTGGACTTTTCAAAAGAGTTGAATTTCACAAGGTTGCGCGACCCCACCGGGAAATCCAATCCAGGTCGGCAGAAATAGAATCGGAAAGCTGAAGACGAGAGGCTACTTTAGATGCAAAAGAGGGAGCAGAATTTAAAATTGAGCGAAGAGGAGAAATTGAAGTCAATCGCATAAGAGTGAACAGAAGTTAGAAGTAGAGCTGAGGAGATCTTGATGAAAGTAAAGAATGAAGTTGGAGATAAAACAGAACCTTACGCAAAACCGCAATTAACAGAAAAGGAGGAAGAAGTCGCTCCATCAACGAGTGCTGATATGGTGCGACCAGAGAGAAATCTTGACAAGAGTAAGCAAAGGGAAGGAGGAAACCCAAAAGGAGGGAGCTTAGAGAGTAGTGACGTATGCCACACCTGATCAAAGCTTTTGATATGTCGAGCGACACCACACAAGACTCCCCATAGTTCCTAAAGACAGAAGACCATAAATCTGTTAGATAGGATTGTATGTCACTAGTTGACCTCAAGCGTCGAAAGTCATACTGATGATCTGAAAGAAGAGAATGAGACTCCAGATGATCCAGGAAATGAGAATTAAGAAGAGTTTCAAAGATTTTAGATGGAATACAAGTGAGAGCTATAGGGCGATAGTTTGAAGGATCAGAACTTCTACCTTTTTTTGGGATTGGCAGGACATATGCGCGCTTCCTGCACTGAGGAAAAGTATTAGTATTAAGGCATAGAGAGTAGAGTTCAACAAGGACAAGCGCCAGCTCAAAAAGAAAAAAAAAAAGCAAAAAGTTTCCCCTCCCCAAAAAAAAAAAACCCCAAAACAGGGGGGGGGGGAAAAAAAGGGGGGGGGGGTTGCCATCTGGGCCACTAGCCTTCCTGACATTTTTAGATCTCAGAATCCCATGTACCCGATCATGCGTAATCACGGGAAGAGACATAGGAAACCTGAGAGGAGAAGGAGTAGAAAGAGGGATGCCGGAATCGTCCAGGGTAGAATTAGATGAAAAAGGAGACCGATGAGATTAGATTTTTCAGTATGAGAGTTTGCTATAGAACCGTCAGAGCCAATAAGAGGAGGAAACGCAGATTTACAAAAATTATTAGAGATGTTTTTGGCAAGAGGCCAGAAATTTTTATCGGTAGGAGAGCCAAGTAGGTTGTCGCACTTTCTTTTAGTGAAAGTGCGCTTAGCCAGCCGAATAATATCCCTGCAACGATTCCGAGCAGAATGGAAATTAGTAATAGTTTTTTCATGCCCGATAGGCAATGTCTCTTTCCTGAATGGAGCGAGAGCAGGCTCCATCGAACCATGGATTTTTGTGGAAAAAAAGATTTAGTTGAAGATGGAGTGAACCCGCTAGTCTCCTCGGTGATTACGGCCCCTACCTTATTAGCAGTGTCCGAAGCGTCCTTCGAGTCAAAACAAGATTCATTCCAAGCATAGTTATCAAAGAAACGTCGCAATGCCCCCAAATAGCCCGATTAAAGTGCCAGAAAATATGGGGAATTGTGGAGTTGCTGGAGAAAACGTTTTATAATTAAGAGCTACGAGATTGTGGTCAGAGTTACCGATAGCAGGGAAAATGTGTATTTATATCGAGAAGGAGTAGTGATAAACATAAATCAAGCGTGTTCAAGAATTGGTTAGGTCGATCTGGGGTATGTGTAGGTTCTTTAATTATCTGTTCCAGATCGTTGAGAATACTGCATGTTTTGGCCTCCCCCCCTCCTGCATCAGTATGAAGAAGCCCAACCACTCAGTGTGATATACGTTGAAATCCCCTAGATAGAGGACCTCGGCATTTGGATGGGAAGAAATAACAATCTCATGAGAGGTTGTAAGATATTCAAAAAGGAGGTGAAAATCTGTTCCATTAGGGGACCAGTAGCAGAAACACAAGATAATGGTAGTAGTATGGAGAAAGATTTTAAGCCATAGAGCATCAAAGTTAGGAGATTCAAGATTCTCAAGACGTGTTACAGGAGTGTTAATGTTTATATAGGCACAGTCGGAAATTATAGCAAAGTTATAGTTGGAGATATTAAGTTTATTTGAAAAAGAATCCCTGGCTAGCGTGGTCTCAGACAGTAATAAAATGTTAGGTTGAGAGTTAGAGAGGTGATATTCCACAGATTTATGGTCAACATTCAGGCCATGAACTTTGGCAAAGTCAATAGAGAACCCCATCCTGCGTTTACCCCTACGTCTTCTCTGTCCAGTCATTCAAACAGACACCCACACAAACAAACACCCCAATCGCCCACCCCAAAAACCCAAAAACCCAAAAACCCCAAAACACACTAGGTTGCGTTTTTTCTCAAAATCCTAGGGATTTTCCCAACCCTAAAAAATCCCGCACAAAGAAAACTTAAAAAAAAACGGATACTAGTAATCTACATTAAAACTTTTAAAAAAAGCTAGAAACTGTATGTTACAGTAAGTATGTGTATTAGTGTTCAAATTAACTACGTAAAACTTAAAAAGTTAAAAAGGCAAGACACTAGAAACTTATCTTAAGATTCTGGTCTGTTGAAAGATTGTTATTTATGTGTTTCCATCTGAATCCTCTTGAAAGCGTTTATTCGTAAGTATTTATAATTAATTAAAACCACTAGACTAATATGACATTAAAATACTGATGCACTTAGAAGAAAATAAAACAACACTCTAATAGCACAAATTAAAAATAAAACACAAATACACAACAGAGCAAACACGAACACAACCTTCCACTTTGAAAACTAAAACTATATATATATATATATATATATATATATATATATATATATATATATATATATATATATATATATATATATATATATATAGTATAAAATATCTTAAGTATTTTATATTTATAAAAAATATAAATATATATTTTTTTTTTTATATAATATATTATAATATATATATATATATATATATAATATATATATATATATATATATTATATATATATATATAATATATATAAATATTATAAATATATAATATATATATATATATTATATATAGTATATATAATATTTATATATATATATATATATTATATCTATATATATATAAATATATCTTATAATATATAAATATAATATATTATATATATATATATATATATATATATATATAATATATATATATATATATATATATATATAATATATATAATTATATATATATATATATATATATATATATATAAAACGTGAAAAAACTTTTATGCACTGTTTGTTTTTGTTAAAACGTTTTTTCCTTTTTTTTGGATCTTTTTTCTTACACAATAGTTTATATTGTTATCAGTTTGCAATGCTTTTCATTATGTAAGACCAAATTTGATTACCAACTGTCTTGTGAATGATATTTGATAATTATAGTTGCACTGAATAAATAAATGACTGGTTTAATGAAGCAGGAACGTAAATCTTCCTACTAATAAGTTGAAAAGAAAAAAAGTCAAAAAAATATTATTCAAATCTAAAATGATTTCCAATTATTTATGTGGTACAATTATGGGAAAAGAAACTATTCTAAAGGCTATT
>JABUQX010101429.1:0-2500 GCA_015478945.1 Trachelipus rathkii | reverse complement strand
TATATACCTCTTGAAACATGTTCAATTAGATGGGCATGACTATTTTTATATATAATAATAAATTAAACTATATTTTATAATCTGACCATGATTGTTGTAAAAATATAACAATATTTTTGGTGCCAATTATTATCGATTTTAAAATTAAGAGCCAATAGATATTTATGATATTATAATCTAAGCTTTTCGGAATCTGTTACCAATTTATATTCTTTCCTTTTTAAGAACAGAAAAATTGTCCATATTTTCTCTGAACTAATTCTTGTTAACGGGTTTAGAAAAGTCTACAAAAGTTTTTTTTCAAAAAACAAATATTGAAGAGACATATTTGTGGACAAAAGGTAAAACTAATTGTTCTTTTTTGTTCTTTATTTTTGTAAAGTACATTTTTATTTTTATTTTTATTTTCATAGAAGAAATTTTTCATTTCCTCCTCAGTGAATTTATCGTTTTACGTTTTCATTTTTCATCTCATTATCAAAAAGTTAAGCTTCCTTTTCTTTTCATTATTAAAATGACATTTCCCCCCCCCTTTTTTTGTCAAAAAGATTATTTTCTTTTTTTATTTTAATTAAAGAATACCCCAAGGGTTTTCTTTAAATTATTATAAAATATATTTTATACGTTTTATTTCGCTGAAAAACACACAATTCATCCTTTGTTTTGTTTTCTCTCAGTTATAATATTAAAATTCATTAAAATAATTAATTCCTTTTTTTTTTAAAATGGCAATTAAAAATATTCAAACAAAACATAATTTGCTATTCCTAAACATTTAACATTATTTTCATCACAATTGTTTTGATTTTAAGCATTATTATCAGCTAAAACTAGTACACATTGAAATTTTTTTTTTTTACAGTTTTGATGAATTTTGATGTATTTTATTTGAAAAAATTATTTTCAAAAACTATGGCTTATTGCGATTCTCTATTAATAAATATTGTTCCATTTTGTCTTTTATTTGTATCATTATCTTTATTATTCTTAAATCTCTGGGGAATATTTATTTTGAAATCAAAGAAGCTCTTACAAATTGACAATTAAATTCAAAAAACTAAAACTCATAAAAATATTTAAAAAAATTTAATATTCGATTCAATAATAATAATAATAATAATAATAATAAAATAAATAATAATAATAATAATAATAATAATAATAATAATAATAATAATAATAATAATAATAATAATAATAATTAAAAATAGTAATAATATTATAATTAATATAATAAAATACTAAATATAATAATAAAATAATATATATAGAATAATATTAATATATATAATAATAAAGAATAGATAATAATAATAATAATAATAAATAATAAATAATAATTGATAATAATATAATAAAAAATACAATAATAATAATAATAATAATAATAGATAATAAATAATAATAATAATAATCAATAATAATAATAAATAATAATAAATAATAATAATAATAATAATAATAATAATAATAATAATAATAATAATAATAATGAACAAATAATGATAATAACAATAATAATAATAATAATATAATAATAATAATAATAATAATAATAATAATAATAATAATAATAATATTAATAATAATAATAATAATAATAATAATAATTATAATAATAATAATAATAATAATAATTAATAATAATAATAATAATAATAATGAATAATAATAATAATAATAATAATAAATGCTAATAATAATCCAATGACTTTCATATTTATTTATATATATATATATATATATACTCAATATTAATATATTATTATTATATTACTATATTTACTATTATATTATTACTTATAATTATTTATATTATACATCTATATCATTATATATGTTATATATATTACTAATAAACTTACTTCCTTAACACTTATACCCATCTCTATTTATAGTCTTTATAATAATCTATTAATAGTATATAATAGTAGCTTTTTATATATATTATTAATATATTCTATATTTTTTTTAAGAATAAATTTCTTGGAAATTTCTCCCTAGGATATAGATACCGAGAACTTACATTAAATGATTTTAGATACTTATTGTCTTATAGTGTATATATTATTATATAATTATATATAATATATATATATATATATATAATAATATAATATTCTATATATTTATATATATATTTATTATTTATATAATAATAATAATTAATATATATTTATATAAATATATTTTATTATGTTTATATATATATATAATTATTTATATATATATATTATACTTATATATTATATATATATATATTATATTTATATATTGTATATATGTATATATATATATATATTATATTATATTATTATTATATATATATATGTATAATATTTATTAATATATATATTAATAAATATATATATATTAGAATATTATTAATTATTATTATTATTATTTTTTATTATTATTATTATTATTATTTTATTATTTATTATTATATTTATTATTATTATTATTTTATTTATTATTATTATTTTAATTTATATTTTAT
>JABUQX010101428.1:17500-38537 GCA_015478945.1 Trachelipus rathkii | reverse complement strand
TATTGTTATAGAGCATATGTTATTATGTTATTATTATTGCTATATATATATTGTTATTATTATATTATATTATTATATATATATATTATATATATATATTATTATTATATATAATATTATTATTATTATTATTATTATATATATATATATATATATATTTACATATATTATTATATATATTATTATTATATATACATTATATATTATTATTATATATTATTAGAGTTATTATATATATAATATAATATATTATATAGATATACATATATATATTATTAAATATATATATATATATATAATACATATATATTATTATTATATTATATTATATTAGATACATATACATGTTATTATTACATGTATATATGTATACAGTGTTATTGAGCACATATATAGTTATTATGGCTATTGCATATATGGCTATACTTCATATTATTATTGGCTATTATTATACATATATATTATTAAGATATATATATATATTTATTATATATTATATATTATATATGTATATATATATATATTATTAATATATATACATATACTACATATATGTATTGGTTATAAACAGTTATTATATATATATGCTATATATTATTATTATATATATATATATATATATATATATATTATATTATTACATATATATATATATATATATTATATATATATATATGTTACATATATATATATATATATTTCATATATATATATTATTATGTTGATATATATATTATTATTATATTATATATATATATTATGTTATATATATATATATATATATATATATATATTATTATTATTATTATTATATATATATATATATATATATATATATTATATGATATATACCGTATATATATTTATTCATATATATGTTACATATATATATATATACCCGTATATATATATATCTTATATATATATACATATATATATATATATATTATTATATAGTTATATATATTATAAAGATATATATACATAAGGTTATTGTTGTTAGTTGAGTTATACATATATATATATATATATATATATATATATATATATATAACATATATATATATATAGATATATATATAAGTTATTATATATTATTATATTATATTATATATATAGTTATAAGGTTATATATATATATATATGTTATATATATATATATATATTTTAATATATATATATATATATATATATATATATATATATATATATATATATATTATATATATATAATGTTATTATATATATATATATATATATATATATATATATATATATATATACATATATATATATATTTATATTATTACATATATATATATATATATATATATATATATATATATATATATATATATATATATATATATATATATATATATATATATATATATATATATATATATATATATATATATATATATTATAATATAAATATATATATATATATATATATATATATATATATATATATATATATATATATATATATATATATATATATATATATATATATATATATATATATATATTCTACATCTACCTTTTTCTCTCAACCTCCCGAAATTATTTTAGCGATCAAAATTTTTGATTCCTTAAGTCTTAATAATAATAATAATAATAATAATAATAATAATAATAATAATAATAATAATAATAATAATAATAGACACAATAATAAATAATAATAATAATAATAATAATAATACGGATAATAGTAATATCAGTCTTAATAATAATAATAATAATAATAATAATAATAATAATAATAATAATAATAATAATAATAATAATAATAATAATAATAATAATAATAATAATAATAATAATAATAATAATAGTAGTATAGGATGCACAACCAGCATTTTCCAGCATTCCAGATCCCGTAGATTTATCTGGAAAATCTGGAATGTTGGAATGTTTTATTATTTATCTGGAATGCTGGTATTATTTTTATTATTTTTCTGGAATCCTGGTATATTTTTTTAACCGTAGATTTTTATTTCGGCGCCGGAGCCTGAGCCGGAGCCTGATCCTAAGCCCGGTTTTGCCGCAATTTCCTGCGTTTTTACCGCAAGTTCCCGCGTTTTTCGAGATTTCAAGCGTTTTTAACGGTTGAAGCGTCAAATTGGGGGTTTTCGAGGTCGGTGATGCGTTTTCTGAGGTTCTGGAACCGGTCAAACCAAGTCAATAGCCGACATGACTTGGAAATTCGTAAGGTCGTCCGATTTTGGTGCTTGTTGGGGGTTTTCGAGGTCGGTGATGCGTTTTCTGAGGTTCTGGAACCGGTCAAACCAAGTCAATAGCCGACATGACTTGGAAATTCGTAAGGTCGTCAGATTTTGACGCTCCATCTATGGGTTTTTGGGGTCGGGGAAGCCGTTTATGAGGTTCTGGAACCGGTCAAACCAAGTCAATAGCCGACATGACTTGGAAATTCGTAAGGTCGTCCGATTTTGGTGCTTGAGGTGTCCATCTATGGGTTTTAGGGGTCGGGGAATCCGTTTATGAGGTAGGTGAGGCGTATGAAACAGGGAATTCAAGTCAAATGCCGACATGACTTGGAAATTCGTAAGGTCGTCAGATTTTGACGCTTGAGGTGTTATGGGTTTTTGGGGTCGGGGAAGCCGTTTATGAGGTATGTGAGGTGTTTGGAACAGGGAATTCAAGTCAAATGCCGACATGACTTGAAAATTCGTAAGGTCGTCAGATTTTGACGCTTGAGGTGTCCATCTATGGGTTTTTGGGGTAGGGGAAGCCGTTTATGAGGTATGTGAGGCGTATGGAACAGGGAATTCAAGTCAAATGCCGACATGACTTGGAATTTCATAAGGTCGTCATATTTTGACGCTTGAGGTGTTGAGTTAAGGGTTCATTAAATCGGGGGAAGTCGATTCTAAGATCGGTGAGTCTAATGAAGCAGGGAATCCAAGTCAAATGCCGACATGCCTTGGACTTTCTCTGAAATTGCTAAGTTTTATACTTTTTATTGATCAAATTAAGGGTTCCTAAGGGTGGTGAGACCAATTTTGAGGTCAGGTTAGCCAATATTTGAGTTTTAGAAGGGCTAGCAATAAGTCTTATAGCCCACACTTCTCTTCACCCCTCAATTTAGATGAGTTCTAGTTGACTTATCTTCTTCAATCTTGGCTCCCCGTATAACCCTAAGTTGAAACATGCATATATTGTTTGCTTTTTTTTATGTTTTTATCTTACATTTATACTCTGTGTTTAATTTTATTTTTAGTTTTATTTTTTAAATTTTTTTCTAACTATTTTTTATTTTACATTTTACTTTGTGTTTAATTTTTTATTTTTTATTTTATTTTTTACTTATTTAAATTTATTTTTCAAACTTTTTTTTTTTTTTTTTTTTTTAACTATTTTTTATAAGTTTAATTATTTTGTTTTATTTTTACTATAAAAATTTATTTATTTTGTTTTGTTTGTTTAAACATTTTGTTTTTACTAAAAAATTTATTCTTTTTATGTTTATAACTTAAAAATTTTACATTTTTACATGCCTTAAAGCAGTAAATCAGTAAATCAGTAAATCAAATCTACCCACTCCACCCTCCTGCCCTTCCATGATCTATTGATCTATTGATCTATTGATCTATTGATCTATTGATTCAAGTCATATTTTGCATAACATAACACAAAACTTTTATTTATTTTTGTTTTGTTTGTTTTAACATTTTGTTTTTACTAAAAAAATTTATTCTTTTTATGTTTATAACTTTAAAAATTTGTATTTTTACATACCTTAAAGCAGTAAATCAGTAAATCAGTAAATCAGTAAAACAGTAAATCAGTAATTCAGTAATCAAACTATCATCCAACTGCTCTCCTATCCTTCCATGATCTATTGATCTATTGATCTATTGAGCTATTGATCTATTTATTCAAGTCATATTTTGTATAACATAACACAAAAACTTTTATTTATTTTGTTTTGTTTTCTTTAAACATTATGTTTTTACTATAAAAATTTATTTATTTTGTTTTATTTTTACTATAAAAATTTATTTATTTTGTTTTATTTGCTTTAAACATTTTGTTTTTACTAAAAACTTTATTCTTTTTATGTTTATAACTTAAAAAATTTTGCATTTTTACATACCCTAAAGCAGTAAATCAGTAAATCAGTAAGTCAAATTACCTTCCTATCCTTCCATGATCTATTGATCTATTGATCTATTGATTCAAGTCATATTTTCTATTAAAATTGTTATGTTTTACAGTCCCTAAAGCAGTAAATCAGTAAATCAGTAATTCAAACTGCCCTCCATACCCTCCTATCCTTCCATGATCTATTGATCTATTGATCTATTGATCTATTGATCTATTGATTCAAGTCATATTTTCTATTAAAATTGTTATGTTTTACATTCCCTAAAGCAGTAAATCAGTAAATCAGTAAATCAAACTGCCTTACAGCCACCCTCCTACCCTTCCATGATCTATTGATCTATTGATCTATTGATCTATTGATCTATTGATCTATTGATTCAAGTCATATTTTGTATAACATAACACAAAAACTTTTATTCATTTTTGTTTTGTTTCTTTAAATATTTTGTTTTTACTAAAAATTTACTCTTTTTATGTTTATAACTTAAAAAAATTTGCATTTTTACATACCTTAAAGCAGTAAATCAGTAAATCAGTAAATCAAACTGCCCTCCATACCCTCCTGCCCTTCCATGATCTATTGATCTATTGATCTATTGATCTATTGATTCAAGTCATATTTTGTATAACATAACACAAAAACTTTTATTTATTTTTTGTTTTGTTTCTTTAAATATTTTGTTTTTACTAAAAATTTATTCTTTTTATGTTTATAACTTAAAAAAAATTTGCATTTTTACATACCTTTAAGCAGTAAATCAGTAAATCAGTAAATCAAACTGCCCTCCATACCCTCATACCCTTCTGTGATCTATTGATCTATTGATCTATTGATCTATTGATCTATTGATTCAAGTCATATTTTTGTATAACATAACACAAAAACTTTTATTTATTTTGTTTTGGTTTCTTTAAACATTATGTTTTTACTATAAAAATTTATTTATTTTGTTTTATTTTTTTTAAATATTTTGTTTTTACTAAAAATTTATTCTTTTTATGTTTATAACTTAAAAAATTTGCATTTTTACATACCTTAAAGCAGTAAATCAGTAAATCAGTAAATCAAACTATCATCCAACTACCCTCCTACCCTTCCATGATCTATTGATCTATTGACCTATTGAGCTATTGATCTATTGATCTATTGATTCAAGTCATATTTTGTATAACATAACACAAAAACTTTTATTTATTTTGTTTTTGTTTCTTTAAACATTATGTTTTTACTAAATAAAAATTTTATTTTGTTTTGTTTCTTTTAAACTTTTCGTTTTTTACTAAAAAAATTTATTCTTTTTATGTTTATAACTTAAAAAAATTTGCATATTTACATACCTTAAAGCAGTAAATCAGTAAATCAGTAAATCACTCCCCCCTACCCTTCTGTGATCTATTGATCTATTGATCTATTGATCTATTGATCTATTGATTCAAGTCATATTTTGTATAACATAACACAAAAACTTTTATTTATTTTGTTTTGTTTTCTTTAAACATTATGTTTTTACTATAAAAATTTATTTATTTTGTTTTATTTGCTTTAAACATTTTGTTTTTACTAAAAATTTATTCTTTTTATGTTTATAACTTAAAAATTTGCATTTTTACATACCCTAAAGCAGTAAATCAGTAAATCAGTAAATCAAACTGCCCTCCATACCCTCCTACCCTTCCATGATCTATTGATCTATTGATCTATTGATCTATTGATCTATTGATCTATTGATTCAAGTCATATTTTGTATAACATAACACAAAAACTTTTATTTATTTTGTTTTGTTTCTTTAAACATTATGTTTTTACTATAAAATTTATTTATTTTGTTTAATTTTCTTTAAATATTTTGTTTTTACTAAAAAATTTATTCTTTTTATGTTTATAACTTAAAAAATTTTGCATATTTACATAACTTAAAGCAGTAAATCAGTAAATCAGTAAATCAAACTGTATCCAGCCACCCTCCCACCCTTCAGTGATCTATTGATCTATTGATCTATTGATCTATTGATCTATTGATTCAAGTCATATTTTGTATAACATAACACAAAAATTTTATTTATTTTTGTTTTGTTTCTTTAAATATTTTGTTTTACTAAAAAATTTATTCTTTTTATGTTTATAACTTAAAAAAATTTGCATATTTACATACCTTAAAGCAGTAAATCAGTAAATCAGTAAATCAAACTGCCCTCCATACCCTCATACCCTTCTGTGATCTATTGATCTATTAATCTATTGATCTATTGATCTATTGATTCAAGTCATATTTTGTATAACATAACACAAAACTTTTATTTATTTTTGTTTTGTTTCTTTAAATATTTTGTTTTTACTAAAAATTTATTCTTTTTATGTTTATAACTTAAAAAAAATTGCATATTTACATACCTTAAAGCAGTAAATCAGTAAATCAGTAAATCAAACTGCCCTCCATACCCTCCTACCTTTCTGTGACTATTGATCTACATTCGCTGATCTATTAATTTATTGATTCAAGTCATATTTTGTATAACATAACACAAAAACTTTTATTTATTTTGTTTTGTTTCTTTAAACATTATGTTTTTACTATAAAAATTTATTTATTTTGTTTAATTTGTTTTTAAATATTTTGTTTTTACTAAAAAATTTATTCTTTTATGTTTATAACTTGGTAATTTGTATTTAAAGCAGTAAATCAGTAAATCAGTAAATCAGTAAATCAAACTGCCCTCCATACCCTCATACCCCTTTAGTGATCGATCAACCATTGAGCTATTGTTCTATTGATCTATTGATTCAAGTCATATTTGTATAACATAACATTTTGGTTTGTTTCTTTAAACATTATGTTTTTACTATAAAAATTTATTTATTTTGTTTAATTTGCTTTTAAATATTTTGTTTTTACTAAAAAATTTATTCTTTTATGTTTATAACTTAAAAAAAATTTGTATTATTTATATATTTGAGCAGTAATCAGGGTAATCAACCAGCTCTCCATACCCCTCCTATTTTCTAGACTATAGTTGATCTATTGATCTATGTTGATTCAAGTCATATTTTTGTACAACATAACACAAAAACCTTTATTTATTTTGTTTTGATCCTTTGGTAATATTGTTCTTACTATAAAATATATTTTTTATGTTTGTTATTTTTTATTTTTTAGATTATTAAATGCATTTTAGTATTATAACTTAAAAAAATTGTATAGTATATTATTACAGCTTGAGCAGTAAACAAAATGCCGTTCTCCATACCCTCCCACCCTCCATGGTTTCCATGATCTATTGATCTATGCCGACCAAAGCTGATTCAATATTGACCAGTTGTATATATGACACAAAACTTTTTATTTATCTTTAAGTATTTCTAAACATTATGTTTTTCTTATGTGTTCTATTTATTTTGTTTTAATTTGCTTTAAATATTTTGTTTTTTACAAAATTATCTCTTTTATGTTTATAATCCAGGCTCTGCATATCTTGTGTTCCAAACTGCAAATCAAACTAGCCTCCAGTCATTCTCCCCACTTTCAGTGACATCTGTTGATCTATTATCTATTGCCCATTGACTCCATTGGATTCAAGTCATATTTGTATGTATAACACAAAAACTTTCATTCATTTTTGTTTTTATTAAATATTTTTGCTTAGCTTGTAAATTTATTCTTTTTTTTTTATGTTTATAACTTAAAAATTTTGCATACTTATATATGGGGCCAGCAAATCGCAAACTGCTTCATACCCCCACTTTCAGTGATCTATTGTCTATTGACGCGATCTATTGATCATTGATTCAAGTCATACTGTATAACATAACACAAAACTTTAATTCATTTTTGTTTTGTTTCTTTAAATATTTTGTTTTTTAATTTATTCTTTTTTTATGTTTATAACTTAAAAATTCAGATATTTGTTACCTTAAAAGCAGGTAAATCGCGGGGTCAGTAACAAATCAGCCTCTGCTGCACCTCCCCATCTTCAGGATCGATTCCATTGATTCATTGATCCATTGATCTATTGACGATTGACTGTCATATTTGCAGCAACATGAACACTTTTATATTTTGCCTTTGCTTTCAAACACATAGTTTGCTCATGTGGCCTAGAGTTTGCCTTGCCTACCTCTGTTTTAAATATTTGTTTTTTTACTAAAATTTATTCTTTTTATGCCTAGTAACTTCAAAATTTTTATTTAGTTAGTAAATCAGTAATCAGCAAATCAAACTGTACCTCCACTCATACTCTTCAGATCCATTGATATCTAGTTGGATCTATTGATTCATTGATATTGATCCAAGTCATATTTTTAGTAAAATAACAACACAAAAACTTTTATTTATTTTGTTTTGTTTCTTTAAACATTATGTTTTTAATATAAAAAAAAATTTTTATTTATTTTTGTTTAATTTGGCTTTAAATATTTTGTTTGTACAAAATTTATTCTTTTTATGTTTATATCTTAAAAATTCTGCATGCCTTAAATCAGTAAATCAGTGGAATCAGTAAAATCAAACCGTAGGCTCAGCCACCCCTCCTACCCTCTGTGATATTGATCTGTTGGATCTGCTGATCGGGAGTTGATTTTCAAGTCATATTTGTATAACATAACACAAAAACTTTTATTTATTTGTTTTTGTTTCTTTAAACATTGTTTTTACTATAAAAATTTATTATTTTGTTTAATTGTTTAATATTTGCTTTTCTATTAAATTTCTGTTTTTTTTTTATAAGTTTATAACTTGTACTGCATTTTTACATACCTTGCAGTAATCGCAAGTCGTAAAATAACTGTTTCCTCCACAGGCTGATCTATTGATCTACTGATTCATCGATTCAAGTCATATTTTTGTAATATCATGGGTCAAAAACTTTTTCTATTTTTGTTTTTGTTTCTCTTTAAATGTGGGCCTCATTTACTCATTTCTTATATTTTCTAATATTTTCTTATACTAAAATTTATCATGTATGTAACTTAAAACACACATGTTTCCAGCAGTGGGTTCCAGCAAATCAAATCAGAATCTGTCATCTCCTCCCACTCTCTGTGATCTAGATATTGTTGTCAGCATGACAGGGACAGGTCCTTTTATATTTTGTTTTGCTTCTCAACATTATAAAAGTTTTTACTATAAAATTATTTTATATTTTGCTATTCTTGTTTTAAATATTTGTGCTTTTACTGTAAGCCTTTTTAGTGTTTATAATCTTAAAAATTTTTGCATATTTACATACCTTAAAGCAATAATCAGCCCAGCCAATCCGCCTCCTTCCATGATCTATTGATCTGTTGATCTATTGATTCAAGTCACATTTGTATAACATAACACAAAAACTTTATTCATTTTGCTTTTGTTTCTTTAAATCTCAGTTTACTAAAATTTATGTCTTTTCTTTATGTTTAACAAAAATTTTTGCATATTTGTTCTATTTTCTGCAAAAACAAAGACACCAACTGAGCTATTATTTTTCTCCTGTTTTTCTTGATTTGATTTGGTCTCAGGCTTATTCATTGATCTACGATTCAAGTCATATTTTTGTATAACATAACACAAAAATTTTTATTTATTTTGTTTTGTTTCTTTAAGCATTATGTTGAAGTTCTTTTTTTTTTATAACTTAAAAATTTTTACATTTTTACATACCTTAAAGTAGTAAAATATAATCAGTAACAAACTGTATCTGCTATCCTCCACCCTCCATGATCTATTGATCTATTGATCTATTGATCTATTGGTCTATTGATGAGCCATTGATTCAAGTCATATTTTTGTATAACATAACATAAAAATAAATTCTTGCTTTGCTGTTGTTGTTACAGCAGCCAGCCAGGTTGTTGCTAATATATGTTCGTTAAATATACAACATCTTTTCAAACATTTCAATATATCAAAGCAATTTTTACATACAAATAGTTGGAAAAACCAAACAAAATACAATATTTTAGCCTCATGTAAGGCATTCGCTTGAGCCATATATAGTATTCAATCTTTTACTATACACACAAACGCTCAAAATATTATTATTATTATTATTATTATTATTATTATTATTATTATTATTATTATTATTATTATTATTATTATTATTATTATTATTATTATTCTTATTAATCCCATTACTGTTGTTGCATCGGGTCCAATATATGTGATAGCGATCATGACAGAATGGCCGCGCATTAAGCAGTGTCTGTACTACAGCCAGGTGAGTGTGTGTAGTGGTGTGGGCAGGTATGGTATGTGCTAGGTTTTGTTATGTTCATATACATATATTAGTTGATGTATATGAACATAACAAAACCTAACACACCATATACACACACGCACACACACACACACACACACACACACACACACACACACACCACACACACACACAACAAATACACACACTATACTTAATACACTAGCACTATGTAATCATCAAACTAACTTAATGATCATATACATATATTAGTTGATATAATAATAATAATAATAATAATAATAATAATAATAATAATAATAATAATAATAATAATAATAATAATAATAATAATATTTTGAGCGTTTGTGTGTATAGTAAAGATTGAGATTGCTATGCCATCTTCTGCTGGTAAGTTGAAACTTTTAATTTTAGTTACCTTGTTAACGAATGCTGTACGTCAGTTGGGCTAGGATGATATGTATTTTTGTTTAGTTTTCAATATTACAATGTTAATGTAAAATTAACATTAATATTTTAGAGATATGTTTGAAAAAGTGTTGTATATTTTCATTTAACTTGAACGTATGATATATTTAGCAGCAACAACAACAACAACAACAACAACAACAACAACAACAACAACAACAACAACAGCCACAGCAAAGAATTTATTTTTATGTTATGTTATACAAAATATGACTTGAATCAATAGATCAATAGATCAATAGATCAATAGATCAATAGATCAATAGATCATGGAAGGGTAGGAGGGATAGCTGGATACAGTTTGATTTACTGATTTACTGATTTACTGCTTTAAGGTATGTAAAAATGTAAATTTTTTAAGTTATAAACATAAAAAGAATAAATTTTTTAGTAAAAACGAAAAGTTTAAAGAAACAAAACAAAATAAATAAAAGTTTTTGTGTTGTTATACAAAATATGACTTGAATCAATAGATCAATAGATCAATAGATCAATAGATCACAGAAGGGTAGGAGGGTAAGGAGGGCAGTTTGATTAACTGATTTACTGCTTTAAGGTATGTAAATATGCAAAAAATTTTAAGTTATAAACATAAAAAGAATAAATTTTTTAGTAAAAACGAAAAGTTTAAAGAAACAAAACAAAAATAAATAAAAGTTTTTGTGTTATGTTATACAAAATATGACTTGAATCAATAGATCAATAGATCAATAGATCATGGAAGGGTAGGAGGGTGGCTGGATACAGTTTGATTTACTGATTTACTGCTTTAAGGTATGTAAATATGCAAATTTTTTTTAAGTTATAAACATAAAAAGAATAAATTTTTTAGTAAAAACAAAATATTTAAAGCAAATTAAACAAAATAAATAAATTTTTATAGTAAAAACATAATGTTTAAAGAAACAAAACAAAATAAATAAAAGTTTTTGTGTTATGTTATACAAAATATGACTTGAATCAATAGATCAATAGATCA
Source organism: Trachelipus rathkii (assembly GCA_015478945.1). Classification (NCBI taxonomy): domain Eukaryota; kingdom Metazoa; phylum Arthropoda; class Malacostraca; order Isopoda; family Trachelipodidae; genus Trachelipus; species Trachelipus rathkii. The sequence continues at coordinate 26,764 of JABUQX010101428.1, read as the reverse complement.
ATAGATCACTAGAAGGGTAGGAGGGTGGCTGGATACAGTTTGATTTACTGATTTACTGCTTTAAGGTATGTAAATATGCAAATTTTTTTAAGTTATAAACATAAAAAGAATAAATTTTTTAGTAAAAACAAAATATTTAAAGAAAATAAACAAAATAAATAAATTTTTATAGTAAAAACATAATGTTTAAAGAAACAAAACAAAATAAATAAAAAGTTTTTGTGTTATGTTATACAAAATATGACTTGAATCAATAGATCAATAGATCAATAGATCAATAGATCAATAGATCACAGAAGGTTATGAGGTTATGGAGGGCAGTTTGATTTACTGATTTACTGATTTACTGCTTTAAGGTATGTAAATATGCAAATTTTTTTAAGTTATAAACATAAAAAGAATAAATTTTTTAGTAAAAACAAAATATTTAAAGCAAAATTAAACAAAATAAATAAATTTTTATAGTAAAAACATAATGTTTAAAGAAACAAAACAAAATAAATAAAAGTTTTTGTGTTATGTTATACAAAATATGACTTGAATCAATAGATCAATAGATCAATAGATCAATAGATCAATAGATCACAGAAGGGTAGGAGGGATAGCTGGATACAGTTTGATTTACTGATTTACTGATTTACTGCTTTAAGGTATGTAAATATGCAAATTTTTTTAAGTTATAAACATAAAAAGAATAAATTTTTTAGTAAAAACAAAATATTTAAAAACAAATTAAACAAAAATAAATAAATTTTTATAGTAAAAACATAATGTTTAAAGAAACAAAAACAAAATAAATAAAAGTTTTTGTGTTATGTTATACAAAATATGACTTGAATCAATAGATCAATAGATCAATAGATCAATAGATCAATAGATCACAGAAGGGTATGAGGGTATGGAGGGCAGTTTGATTTACTGATTTACTGATTTACTGCTTTAAGGTATGTAAAAATGCAAATTTTTTTAAGTTATAAACATAAAAAAAATAAATTTTTTAGTAAAAACAAAATATTTAAAACAAATTAAACAAAATAAATAAATTTTTATAGTAAAAACATAATGTTTAAAGAAACAAAACAAAATAAATAAAAGTTTTTGTGTTATGTTATACAAAAATATGACTTGAATCAATAGATCAATAGATCAATAGATCAATAGATCAATAGATCACAGAAGGGTATGAGGGTATGGAGGGCAGTTTGATTTACTGATTTACTGCTTTAAGGTATGTAAATATGCAAATTTTTTTAAGTTATAAACATAAAAAGAATAAATTTTTTAGTAAAAACAAAATATTTAAAGAAACAAAACAAAATGAATAAAAGTTTTTGTGTTATGTTATACAAAATATGACTTGAATCAATAGATCAATAGATCAATAGATCAATAGATCAATAGATCACTGAAAGGTGGGAGGGTATGGAGGGCAGTTTGATTTACTGATTTACTTATTTACTGCTTTAAGGTATGTAAATATGCAAATTTTTTTAACTTATAAAACATAAAAAAAAATAACTTCTTTAGTAAAACAAAATATTTTAAAAAAAACTAGAGATAAATGAAAAAGTTTTTGTTTTATGTTATACAAAAATATGACTTTTGAACTAACGATCAATAGATCACAGATCAATAGGGATCATTAGATCACTGAAGGGTGGGAGGGTGGCTGGATACAGTTTGATTTACTGATTTACTGATTTACTGCTTTAAGTTATGTAAATATGCAAATTTTTTAAGTTATAAACATAAAAAGAATAAATTTTTTAGTAAAAACAAAATATTTAAAGCAAATTAAACAAAATAAATAAATTTTTATAGTAAAAAATAATGTTTAAAGAAACAAAACAAAATAAATAAAAGTTTTTGTGTTATGTTATACAAAATATGACTTGAATCAATAGATCAAGATCAATAGATCAATAGATCAATAGATCATGGATGGGTAGGGAGGGTATGGAGGGTGAGGTTGATTTGACTGATTTACTGATTAACTGTTTAAGGTATTAAATATGAAAATTTTTTTAAGTTATAAACATAAAAAGAATAAATTTTTTTAGTAAACAAAATATTTAAAGCAAATTAAACAAAATAAAGAGCTTATAGTAAAAACATGCAAAATGTTTAAAGAAAACAAACAAAATAAATAAAAGTGCTTTGTGTTATGTTATACAAAATATGACTTGAATCAATAGATCAATAGATCAATAGATCAATAGATCAATAGATCACAGAAGGGTAGGAGGGTATGGAGGGCAGTTTGATTTACTGATTTACTGATTTACTGCTTTAAGGTATGTAAATATGCAAATTTTTTTAAGTTATAAACATAAAAAGAATAAATTTTTTAGTAAAACAAAATATTTAAAGCAAATTAAACAAAATAAATAAATTTTTATAGTAAAAACATAATGTTTAAAGAAACAAAACAAAATAAATAAAAGTTTTTGTGTTATGTTATACAAAATATGACTTGAATCAATAGATCAATAGATCAATAGCTCAATAGGTCAATAGACCACAGAAGGGTATGAGGGTATGGAGGGCAGTTTAATTTACTGATTTACTGATTTACTGATTTAAGGTATGTAAAAATGCAAATTTTTTTTTAAGTTATAAACATAAAAAGAATAAATTTTTTAGTAAAAACAAAATATTTAAAGAAAATAAACAAAATAAATAAATTTTTATAGTAAAAACATAATGTTTAAAGAAACAAAACAAAATAAATAAAAGTTTTTGTGTTATGTTATACAAAATATGACTTGAATCAATAGATCAATAGATCATTAGATCAATAGATCAATAGATCATGGAAGGGTATGAGGGTATGGAGGGCAGTTTGATTTACTGATTTACTGATTTACTGTTTAAGGTATGTAAAAATGCAATTTTTTTTAAGTAAACATAAAAGAATAAATTTTTTAGTAAAAACAAAATGTTTAAAGAAATGAAAAACAAAAAAATAAATAAAAGTTTTTGTGTTATGTTATACAAAATATGACTTGAATCAATAGATCAATAGATCAATAGATCAATAGATCAATAGATCATGGAAGGGCAGGAGGGGATGGAGGGCAGTTTGATTACTGATTTACTGATTTACTGCTTTAAGGTATGTAAAAATGCAAATTTTTTAGTAAAAACAAAATGTTTAAAGCAAATAAAACAAAATAAATAAATTTTTAGTAAAAACAAAATATTTAAAGAAAACAAAACAAAAATAAATAAAAGTTTTTGTGTTATATTATACAAAATATGACTTGAATCAATAGATCAAAGATCAATAGATCAATAGATCATGGAAGAATAGGAGGGTGGGTGGGTAAGGCAGTTTGATTTACTGATTTACTGATTTACTGCTTTAGGGAATGTAAAACATAACAATTTTAATAGAAAATATGACTTGAATCAATAGATCAATAGATCAATAGATCAATAGATCAATAGATCAGAGAAGGGTATGAGGTTATGTATGGCAGTTTGATTTACTGATTTACTGATTTACTGCTTTAGGGTATGTAAACATGCAAATTTTAATAGAAAATATGACTTGAATCAATAGATCAATAGATCAATAGATCAATAGATCAATAGATCAATAGATCATGGAAGGATAGGAAGGTAATTTGACTACTGATTTACTGATTTACTGCTTTAGGGTATGTAAAAACGTAAATTTTTAAGTTATAAACATAAAAAGAATAAATTTTTTAGTAAAAACAAAATGTTTAAAGCAAATAAAACAAAATAAATAAATTTTTATAGTAAAAATAAAACAAAATAAATAAATTTTTATAGTAAAAACATAATGTTTAAAGAAAACAAAACAAAATAAATAAAAGTTTTTGTGTTATGTTATACAAAATATGACTTGAATCAATAGATCAATAGCTCAATAGGTCAATAGATCAATAGATCATGGAAGGATAGGAGAGCAGTTGGATGATAGTTTGATTACTGAATTACTGATTTACTGTTTTACTGATTTACTGATTTACTGATTTACTGCTTTAAGGTATGTAAAATACAAATTTTTAAAGTTATAAACATAAAAAGAATAAATTTTTTAGTAAAAACAAAATGTTTAAAGAAAACAAAACAAAAATAAATAAAAGTTTTGTGTTATGTTATGCAAAATATGACTTGAATCAATAGATCAATAGATCAATAGATCAATAGATCAATAGATCAATAGATCATGGAAGGGCAAGAGGGTGGAGTGGGTAGTTTGATTTACTGATTTACTGATTTACTGATTTTTAAGGCATGTAAAAATGTAAAATTTTTAAGTTATAAACATAAAAAGAATAAATTTTTAGTAAAAACAAAATGTTTAAACAAACAAAACAAAATAAATAAATTTTTATAGTAAAAATAAAACAAAATAATTAAACTTATAAAAAATAGTTAAAAAAAAAAAAAAAAAAGTTTGAAAATAAATTTAAAAAAATAAAATTAAAAAAAAAAATAAAAAATAAAACAAGTATTTAAAATGTGTAAAATAAAAATAGTTAGGAAAAAAATTTAAAAATAAAACTAAAAATAAAATTAAACACAGAGTATAAATGTAAGATAAAAACATAAAAAAAAGCAAACAATATATACATGTTTCAACTTAGGGTTATACGGGGAGCCAAGATTGAAGAAGATAAGTCAACTAGAACTCATCTAAATTGAGGGGTGAAGAGAAGTGTGAGCTATAAGACTTATTGCTAGCCCTTCTAAAACTCAAATATTGGCTAACCTGACCTCAAAATTGGTCTCACCACCCTTAGGAACCCTTAATTTGATCAATAAAAAGTATAAAACTTAGCAATTTCAGAGAAAGTCCAAGTCATGTCGTCATTTGACTTGGATTCCCTGCCTTATTAGACTCACCGATCTCAGAATCGACTTCCCCGACTTAATGAACCCTTAACTCAACACCTCAAGCGTCAAAATATGACGACCTTATGAAATTCCAAGTCATGTCGGCATTTGACTTGAATTCCCTGTTCCATACGCCTCACATACCTCATAAACGGCTTCCCCTACCCCAAAAACCCATAGATGGACACCTCAAGCGTCAAAATCTGACGACCTTACGAATTTTCAAGTCATGTCGGCATTTGACTTGAATTCCCTGTTCCAAACACCTCACATACCTCATAAACGGCTTCCCCGACCCCAAAAACCCATAGATGGACACCTCAAGCGTCAAAATCTGACGACCTTACGAATTTCCAAGTCATGTCGGCATTTGACTTGAATTCCCTGTTTCATACGCCTCACCTACCTCATAAACGGATTCCCCGACCCCTAAAACCCATAGATGGACACCTCAAGCACCAAAATCGGACGACCTTACGAATTTCCAAGTCATGTCGGCTATTGACTTGGTTTGACCGGTTCCAGAACCTCATAAACGGCTTCCCCGACCCCAAAAACCCATAGATGGACACCTCAAGCACCAAAATCGGACGACCTTACGAATTTCCAAGTCATGTCGGCTATTGACTTGGTTTGACCGGTTCCAAAACCTCAGAAAACGCATCACCGACCTCGAAAACCCATAGATGGACACCTCAAACACCAAAATCGGACGACCTTACGAATTTCCAAGTCATGTCGGCTATTGACTTGGTTTGACCGGTTCCAGAACCTCAGAAAACGCATCACCGACCTCGAAAACCCCCAATTTGACGCTTCAACCGTTAAAAACGCTTGAAATCTCGAAAAACGCGGTAACTTGCGGTAAAAACGCAGGAAATTGCGGCAAAACCGGGCTTAGGATCAGGCTCCGGCTCAGGCTCCGGCGCCGAAATAAAAATCTACGGTTAAAAAATATACCAGAATTCCTGAAAAAATAATAAAAAATATTACCAGCATTCCAGATTTTCCAGATAAAATCTACGGGTTCTGGAAATCTGGAAAATCATGATCTGAATGTTGGAAAATGCTGGTTGTGATCCTGTACTTACTACCACTACTACTACTACTACTACTACTAATAATAATAATAATAATAATAATAATAATAATAATAATAATAATAATAATAATAATAATAATAATAATAATAATAATAATAATAATAATCAAAATAATCATAATAATAATAATAAGTTATAATAATAATAATAATAATAATAATAATAATAATAATAATAATAATAATAATAATAATAATAATAATAATAATAATAATAATAATAATAATAATAATAATAATAATATAATAATAATAATAATAGATAATAATTAATAATAATAATAATATATGGGCATTTAAACTTTAAAGGGACGATCCCATTATTTCTCTTAAACTTGAATATTAATTTAAAGGGACATGACGGCTTAAAAATGTGATAAAAAAAATACTTAGGATTTACTGTTCCACAAAATTATAATATAGTGATGCCTATGACGTTAATATAGCTGTTTAAATGTACGAGAAGCAATTTATATATATATATATATATATATATAGTATATATATATATATATACATAAGCATATATGTTGGTTACAGCAGCAGTTAGCGAGTATTGGTTAATTTAATAATGGGTTGTTGTTGTTATATATATATATATATGGTATATATATATATATATATATATATATATATATATATATATGTTTATAAAGTATATATATATATATATATATATATATATAGATATATATATATATATATATTATTACATATATATATATATTATTATATATATATATATATATATATATTATATACATATATATATAATAAGTTGATATATTATATATATGATATATATGTATATATATATGAGTAACAGTATATATATGGCGGTGGCGCTATGTTATATATATATATATATATATATATATATTATGTTATATATATAAGGTTATATATATATATATATATATATATATATATATATATATATATATATATATATATATTTATATATATATATTTATATATCTTTATATAAATATATATATATATAGAAACATATATTAAGTCATTATATATATATATATATATATATATATATATATATATATATATCATTTCTTTAAAGCGCAGCATATAACGGAATAGAATTTTTATTCCTATAGTATCTCATAATCGGATTATGAAATTATTTAGAGACTATTATGAGAAGTACAGAAATCTTTTAAAACCATGTAAAGGGCGAAAAAATGACAAGTACAAATTAAAATTGTATTTATTCCAAGAAAATGCCAAAAAAAAGTGATCTGATATTGCAGCCTGCAAATGCAAAGATTTTTCTACATGCAATTGTGAAAAATTCCGAAAAGTGTCTAAAGAAGAGCAATTATAGCAGTTAGTATATATTATATATATATATGTTATATATATATATATATATATATATATATATATATATAGCATATATAGTATATATATATATATATATATTATATGCTGATATATATATACATATATATATATATATATATATATATGTATATATATATATATATATATATTATTGTTATATATATATATATATATATATATAGCAGCAGCATATATTATAGCAGTATTTATAAATATATATATATATATATATATATATATATATATATATATATATATATATATATATATATATATATATATATATATATATATATATATATATATATGGTCAGCATCCCGAAAGCATCATGCATGCAACTAATAACTAAAAAACTATAACAGGTACACGAAAATAAATATCATTTTATTAATCAGGAGACTATTTTATCCTAAATAAAATAAAATAAAAAATAACGCTTTTTAAAAAATAAATAAAAATTGTTGAAAAATTACAGTTTTTTGATAAATCAAAGATGCGACTCGGACTGAGGGACGGTGCAAGCCAAATGTTGATTTTTTTTTAAACGGACGAATAATCTTAATGGGTTAAAAAGCAACGATGGATAGAGTCGGGTTTCTCGTTGGCTTCAAATGGACGACGGGGGGACTTTCGCCTCCTCTCTTGTCCCTCCGGTCGGCTCGAACCCCTAAAAGGATATAAAAGAAAATAATATTTTCTCCAAATCGTAAAAAAATTGGTATTTGGCAACTTTTGCTCTCAAGCAGTTTCAAGGTCAATCAGAGCTTGCACTATTTCAGGTCTAAGATATTACTAAATTTTAAGAAGTTATTAATAAATATTAGAATAAAATAATTTTTTTTTTAAGTTTCCTCGATGAAATTCCTTTCCGAAATCAAAAATGTTATTTATTTTCCTGTTAGATATTATAGTTTTCTAGTTACATGCCTGAACTCTTTTCGATGCTGGCCTATATATATGTTAGTTATAGTATAGCAGTATATATTACATATATATATATATATATATATATATATATATATATATATATATATATATATATATATATATATATATATCGTTTTAATCGTTTGTGCAGTGTGACGTGTTTTTGAGTGCTCTCTGTTGAAAGTTTATCTTTATTTTATTTATTGTTATTATTGTGTAAAGCAGTCTAGTGAAAGTGTGTGTGATTTTCAATCCTACTTTTGTTTTAATTAAAAGTTTTATTAACCCTATCATTCTGTAAACTATTTATTGGTTTCGGAAGTTCTACGAGGGTGTCTTAAAAAGATAAGTTCTAAGTTTAAAAAAAAAAAAAATCAAGTTTTTTGTGGTTCTAGGTTTTTAGTAAAGTTAATGCAGATTACTAACAAGGTTGAGTCTTATTTTTTTATTTTTTATTGTACAAAATTTGATTTTAATTAATTTTAGCACATAAACTTTTTAATTTAGGTTTTAGCGTACGATCATTTTTTCCTCATTTCTGTTTTTGTCGTTTTTGGCTCTCTTTGTTTCTGTTTCTGTGTGTGTGTAATGGCAGATTTGCGCAGCGCGGGCTTTCTATTGACTTTACCAACATCCGCGGTTAAACTCTAACTTTGCCTCTGTGGAACATCACCTCTCTAACTCTAACCCTAACCTTTTGCTCTTGTCTGAGACTCAGATGGCTAAGAATTCATCCTCTAACTCGTTTAATGTTTCCAACTATAACTTATTTCATAATTTCCGTCTAAAATGGGAGTATGTGCCTATGTTAAAATTAACACTCCTGTAACAACTCTCGAGAATCTCGAATCTCCTAATTTCGATGTTCTATGGCTTAAAATTTTTCTTCCTTCTACTATAATAATCTTGTGCTTCTGCTACTGTTCTAACAGAACATATTTTCAAGCTTTTTTGATTACTTTACTACTTCTCACGAGACTGTTATTATATCTTCTCATCC
>JABUQX010101428.1:0-7500 GCA_015478945.1 Trachelipus rathkii | reverse complement strand
GTTACAGTAATTATTAATGTTAAACTGCATGTTGACAATAACAAAATTAGCTATAGTTTCTTTTTAGTTGTTGACTTTGTGTATGCTATGTAAGTTGACAAGCTCTAGGCCTCTAGGGTGTTTTGTGGATTTGCATGAGCTTGTTTGGTCGTTGGTTCTTTGGGTGAACTGGGACAGTCTCGACAGGCCCATGTGACTTCTTACTGTCTCTATATTTCTAATGTTCTAATTTTCTTAAAAGCCGACCATTTTCTTTAAAATATTAAGTTTTCCATGGATGGTTATATATATATATATATATATATATATATATATATATATAGCTATATATATATATATATATATATATATATATTTATTATATGTTATATATATATATATATATATATATATATATATATATATATATATATATATATATATATATGTTATTTATGAGTATCTATATATATATATATATATATATATATATATATATATATATATATATATATAAATATATTTTTTTTTATATATATATTTATATATATATATATATATATATATATATATATATATATATATATATATATATATATATATATATATATATATATATATATATATATAAAACCTTGAAAGCGGAAAAGGCTGTTAATCTTTCATTTTGCAATGAATTGAGACCAAGTTTTCTTTCTCTTGACACAAATATATAAAAATAAAAAAAAAAACAAATAAATAAATAAATAGAAAGAAAAATAAACAATTTGACAAAGAATAAAAAAAGAAAATGAAAAATTTCTTTTCTTTATTTTTTATTTTTTTATTATTTTTTTTCCTTGTGACGTTTCCTTCCTGAATGCTGGTCAGCAAAGACATTCGCGACTTCGTGATTGAGTGATTGAAAGAGAAATTTATTATATATATATATATATATATATATATATATATTATATATATATATATATATACATATTTATAAATATTAGTATATGTGAATATATATATATATATATATACATATACAAATATATATATGCTATTATATATATATAAACAGAAATATATATATATATATATATAAGTTGGCTATATATATATTATATTATATATATATATATATATATATATATATAAGGTTACGAATGAGAATATATATATATATATATACAGCATATATATATATATTATTATATATCATATATATATATATATATATATGCTATATGAGTATGGAGCGGCAGGGTTATATATATTATGTTATTATATATATATGGTAGGGTATAAGAGAGTATATTATTATGTATATATTATATAGTTATATATATATATATATTAGCGCTATATGTATATATATATATATATATATATATATATATATATATATATATATATATATATATATATATATATATATATATATATTAGTTATATATATATATATATATATATATATATATATTTATATATATATATATATATATATATATATATATATATATATATATATATTAATTCGTCAAAATTAACGCACCATTAAAGGTACCTGGCGAAGGAAGGGTCGAAAAAGGTTGAAGAACGCGTGCAAACACTTTATTGGCCAGCATACAACATGGTGGATTCTCCCAGAACCGTGGTTGATAAAGTTATTAGCTGCTGTGCAGTCAAAAAGGTCTCTTCGCAGTAGGGTTCGGCGGTTCGGCGCTGCAAACACACAATGTTGATGCGTACGCCGACGGCCGCGGGGTGTTGGGTCTGTCTCAATACCATGTATGACCCCCTCTGGCACGGATGGAATTGACACCGTCCTGGCATGCTCTCGATGAGTGGGCGAATGTCCTGGACAGTGATTTGATCTTATACGTGTCGCAGTGCCTGTTGCAGGTCCGTGGAGATTCCGTGATGGGGGTTGCAGCTGTCGTATTCGACGTTTCCAGGATATCCCACAAGTGTTCGGAATGGGTTGAGGCCCGACTATAGCTGGCCACTACAACGCCGTAATTTGAACCGTCTTAAGGTAGTCGTTCACACATTGTGCCTTGTGTGGTCTTGCATTGTCATGCATTAGGATGAAAAGTCCACCGATGTAGGGGGCATTATGGCATGACATATGGTTGAGGATGTCTGTTGATATACCTACGAGCCTGTAGGATGTTAGCACTCCGTAGTTCCCGGATAAAGAGATGCCTCCTCCAGACCATAACCAGACCCACCTCCAAAACGCCCGGCCCTGCAGTACTTGCTATTGCGCGAAACCTTCCGTCGGTCGTCGGTATACTCTAGCACACCTGGCCGAGGCGTAAAGAAACACTCTCAGTAGTAGGACTAACATATTGGACTACGAGATTGGGGGAAAAAATGATGACCCAAATTTTTTACTCCATATTGGAGGTCTCACTTGGGGTAAAAAATGATAACCCAATTTTTACCTGCCCTTGACCTTTTCTGACCGCGACCTTTTTTTGAGCTCGAATTTTTACCTGACCTTGACCTTTTTTGGCCTTCACCTTTTTGGCCTTGACCTTTTTTCGACCAACCCTTTGGTCTTCCATGGGTCATTTTTGGCCCACGGTATTTTTTGAGAAAACCCTAATTTTTTTTTGAGAACCCTAATTTTTTTGAAACCCAAATTTTTGAGACCCTAATTTTTGGCAACCCTAATTGTTTTTTGAGAACCCAAATTTTTTGAGAACCCTAATTTTTCGGCAACCCTTAATTTTCGGCAACCCTATTTTTGGGCAACCTTCGAGAAGGGTTGCCGCAAACGTTGCCGTCTGCAACCGCTTGTACGTATTGCCCCCCCCTATTTTACGCCCCCCCTAATTTTTCGGCCATGCTGTCAATTTTTTCCCACGGTAATTTTTGGCTACCCTTTGATCTTCCGTGGGTCATTTTGGCCCACGTTAATTTTTGGCTACCCTTTGGTCTTCCATGGGTCAATTTTGCCACGGTAATTTTTTATCCTTCCTTTAGGGACTTAGCCCTATTTTTTGATGTCTAACCTTTTTTGTCCTTCCCCTTTGCTCCAAAGCTTGACAGATACCATGGGGTCAATTTTGACCCACGGTAATTTTTTGTCCTTCATGGGTCAATTTTGCCACGGTAATTTATTGTCCTTCCTTTAGGGGCTTAGCCCTTTTTTGATGTTTTAACCTTTGTTTGACCATGATATTTAGGCCTTGACCTTGCCATTTTATTACATGGGTCATTTTTGGCCACGCCAATTTTCGTTCCTAACTTGAACGCCTGTATGTATCGTTCCTAACTTGAACGTATGTATGGAACTATCCCACACACAGACACCTACACACACACACACACACACACACACACACACACACACACCACCACTTACACTTTTAGCAGAACATTCACTATGACACTTAAACACACATTCACTATGACACTTGACATTTACCCATCGACACTACCATTACCACTTATTTACACACGTACAAACAACCACTACCAACCTTGGTCGTCCATGGGTCAAATTTTGACCCACGGTAATTTTTTCTTTCTTTAGGGGCTTAGCCCTTTTGTGATGTCTTAACCTTTTTGATCATGATATTTCGTCCTTAACCTTGCCATATACCATGGTCATTTTTGACCCACGCTAACTTGATGGTTTGATGGTTCCCAATCACCGTAAGAAGTATTTCTCTAGTGATGTTCTATAGCTGTTCTTATGAGTATTAGATAGTGCCAGGTTGAGGTGCAGGTGAAGTGCCAAGTGGAGTGCCAATGAGTGCCAATGAGTGCCAAGTGATTGCCAATGAGTGCCAAGTGAGTGCCACATAGTGCCAAGTGAGTGCCAAATAGTGCCAACTGAGTGCCACTTTTTCAAGCCTTTTCTAGCCTCCCTGAGCCTAGAATAGCCCTAATATGGGTGTCTACCCCTATGTTATAAGGTATGAGGATTCGATTGGTGTATATTACAAGTTGCTAGGATGCTTCCTTACCATGAGTTAGTCTTTTTCCTAACACTTATTACACACATACGACTACCGACACTTACACACACCACACACACACACACACACACACACACACACACACTCGATATTTTGATTGCCTCAACATTAATGCCTCAGCATTGTGATGTCTCAGCATAAATGCCTCAGGCATTGATGCCCCAACTTTGATGCTCCATCATAAATACCAAATCGCATCGATGGGTGCAACTTGAAGGTTGTCTTTGATGAACTCATCTTTGAATGCCGTCATCTTGAGACATCTATATTTATGATTTCATCTTGATGGAAATCATCTTTGATGGCTCATCTCTACCATCCATTAAAGAACAGAGTTAATATTATGTCTAACCTATGTTATAAGCTGATCACCTGGACGCAGCATGATCTCTCCGCGTGAAGTGGAGGCCCCGCACCCGCAAGTGCGACCCGCCGCGCGAATGAAAGCCGCGTGCGCCCGCAGGCGCAATTTTTCCGCGTACCCGCCGCCGCGTGCGCCCCGCAGGCGCAATATTTCCGCGTACCCCGCCGGAGCGTGCGCGCAGGCGCAATATTCTGCTATTCAAAGAATTTCAAATATACTATGAGTCTTTCATTTTTATTTCATACTTAAACATTTCAAAGAATTTCTTTTCAAATATACTATGAGTCATTCATTTTTATTCATACTTAAACATTTTTTATTAAAAACATTTTCGCGAACCTAAAACTGTAACTCATTACAGGCCTTACTGCTTTAACTCATATATTTTATTAACATTATTTTTACTTATTACTTTTACTTAATACTTTTTAATTAATATATTTAAAAATTGTATTGTAAGAAGAAAAAGACCCCAAAGTGTCTGATATATATCATTTTAATTTTAACTACAATTGTACGAACTTTTATTAAAAACATATACTTTACATACCTTAAGCAGTAAATCAGTAAATCAATAGAGGTGTTACATAGCACAGGGGTTAGTATGCTTTTGTTTTACATGTTTTTACTGCTTTAACTCATATGTTTTACTGCTTTAACTCCCATATATTTATTAACATTAATACCTTCAAAGCAGGTAAATCAGAAATTCAAATGAGGTGTTACCAACACCTAATGGATAGTATGTTTTTTTTTACTGCCTTTACTGCTTTAACTTTTGCTTTACTTGCTTTAATCACTTGCTTTACTGCTTTAACTCACATACATTACATACCTTAAAGCAGAATCAATAGAGATGTTACCTAACACCTAAGGGATTAGTATGCTTTTGTTTTACTGCTTTACTGCTTTAACTTTCTGCTTTACTGCTTTAACTTTCTGCTTTACTGCTTTAACTTTCTGCTTTACTGCTTTAACTTTCTGTTTTACTGCTTTAACTCATATGTTTTACTGCTTTAACTCATATATTTATTAACATTATGTTTTTTATTTTGTTTTAATACTTTTTATTTTTATTCTTTTTATTTTATTTTTATTCTTTTTATTATTTTTATTTATTTTTATTATTTTTTTTTTTCTTTTATTTTTTTTATTTTTATTATTTTACTTTTATTTTTTTTTATTTTTTTTATTTTTATTATTTTTTATTTTTATAGTGTTATTTACTTCATGCCTATTGTTATTATCATTTAGAACACACATACACACACACACACACACACACACACACACACCACACAACACACACACACTTACACTTATACACACATTCACTATGACACTTATACACATTCACTATGACACTTACATTTACCCATAGACACTTACATTTACACTTACACACACACACACACACACACACACACACACACACACCCAGTCACACAGATTTACTTACACTCACACACAGATTTACTTACACACACAGATTTACTTACACTCACACACAGATTTACTTACACTCACACACAGATTTACTTACACACAGATTTACTTACACACACACACACACAACACACAGTTTTACTTACACTCACACACAGATTTACACACACGCACACTCACTTACACATATAACGTATAATTTATTAAAACATTTTTTGTTTTAATTAAACACGTACATTTATATTACTCATTCAAATATAACTAAAATTATTTCAAAGTTTCTTAAAACTTCTATAATAAATCAATCATTATCTTTGAACAAAGAATTTATTATTAACTGTTAATACTTTTTGTTTATAAATTTTATAACTATCAAGTTTTAAAATAACTTTTACTAAAATTTTATGAAATTTTATTAAAAACATATATTTTACGTACCTTAAAGCAGTAAATCAGTTAAGGTCGCCCCGTAACACCCTCTACACCAAGCTATGTCACGTTTTATTTAATAATAACAATTATTCACTTACATGCCGTGTAATAAGTATAAAAATAACAAAATAAGTTCTTCTCGGCTAACATAACATGTATTTTATTAAAATCTTTCTAAGTTCTTATTTAAAAATAACAATTATTCACTTACATTTATATTATTCGCTCGAACTAAAAATATTTCAAAGTTTTTTAAATAATTCGGATTTTTCTTTATTATTATTATTATTATTATTATTATTATTATTATTATTATTATTTTATTATTATTATTATTATTATTATTATCATCTATGTTTATTCACAATCCATTACGAGAAAACACAACAACCCGCACCTCCTTACAGATACGAAACTGACCTTTTTCTGTAATAAAATGTGTTGTAGGATAATCCTTTTTGTATTCCCGGGGCGATTAGGCCTAATTCCACGTCCAAAAATATATTTCAAAACTGACCTTTTTTCTGTTAAAATGTTGGATGCAAATTAACTACGTTAGGTAAATTTAGGCCTAAATTTAGTATAAGCCTTTTTGTATCACAGGCGGATTTAAGCCTAATACCAGGTCAAAAGTAATTCCAGTATAGACAAAGAACCGAGGACATCAATGTTGCTATTTTATAATATATTTCAAACTGAAACATGATGGATCGGTAAGATCCTTTGAGCAGGTAAGAAAAATTGTTGTACCTTTCTTTGTGCAGTGGCACGGAGTAATCTTATCTCTATATAAATCTAGTGAATATAAGATACGAGAAATATTTTATCGCTATATATAAGAATTTAGGTTATGAAAAACATGTTTTCATATCTGCAGCCAGTTCCGTTTATTTAAAACTCTTAACATACATGCTAAATATTTATTTAAGAAAGTAAAATAAGGATAATAAAAACTTTACTATATAATTAGAAATTTAATAATCATTAACTTACAATGATTTATATATATATATATATATATATATATATATATATAATATATATATATATATATATATATATATATATATATATATATATAATTAATATATATATATATATATAATATATATATATATATATATATATATATATATATTATTATTATATATATATATATTATAGCTAAAATTACAATTATATACAAAGAGTGTTAAATATATTTACAATGATTTTATATATAAGGTTCACATTAAATATAATACAGGAATATTATTATATATAACACTTCCACATACATTTTGCACATAATGTTTTCGCCTATTT
>JABUQX010101427.1:10000-13707 GCA_015478945.1 Trachelipus rathkii | reverse complement strand
CTGTCGCAAAAGATGAACGAATCCAGGCTTTAACATAAAGACAAACAACAAATAGACACACATCTCTGATTCTACTTATTTCATTTGGCAATATTTTAAATTGTTTACGGAAAACAAAAATTTTAAGGCAATAGATAGCTTTGGCCATCCACCTGGCATAATGAAAGGCTCCTGTCATCCGGAAAGATATACCTCGAGGAGGAATTCCTCCAAGGAAAATTGCCATAAGCTCTACAAGTTTTCTATAATCTTCTCGAACTTGTTTTTCTCTAAGAGTTTTCAAAGAGAAATCTAGGAGATCTTGCGTATTTGATATCTTTTCTTTAACAAATTCATCAGTTATACCTGGTGTGAATTTTAATTTATCCATTATGGACCAATTTTCTTTAAATTTCTTAAATATGGAAATGTCTGGACCAAAAGAATGGCCAACTGTTGAATCAAATACAGCCTTCAAAATAATTTCATATACTGTATATGATGACGACATGGGAAATACATAATATCTCTATTTAATTTTTGTTCTAGTAATATACAGGCACCTTGAAATCGATCTGTGTTTGTAGCAGTTGTATCAAAACAAAAGATTTCAACTCTTTCGCTGACGTTCTACTTTTCTAGTACCTCATATAAGGCATCAGCTTGGTCTTGCCCACTACCCGAATTAATCGCTGGTACCCCTAATAATTATTCTATTACCCCAAGAAGTTATAATTCCTGGAAGTCTATCTACGGGTTCCGTGCCAGTAATATTTGTCAGAATTATTCCATCCCTGTGTACCGTTATATGTGGTAAATCATGCTCCTTGAACTTATTAAATATGTCTCCTGCTATTTCATTTCTTATACGCTTTCGACAGCGTGAGATAGAACTGCGGTTTATAACTATGTTTGTAGGGTCATGACCAAGGCCCTCAGCTGCAGCAGATAATATTCTAACAGCATCACGGTCACTGACTTTGCACTTATCAAGAGTAGCAACTAACCTAGGTGTTATTATCTGTACTTTGGCTCTTTTACTTTGATTAGAAACGGTGGGTGTATGACACTGACTATGTGTTAGACTTGTATCAGAATGCATAGACAACCTAGTGTCCTCGCTTGTGAAAGGTTCTTCAATCTCATTTGTATAGTCTGTTATAGGGTCAGTAAATGATGTTTCCTCTGAAAATAACAATTGTAATACAAATAAACAATAATTAGTTAAGTATAATTAATAAAATACTAAGTAGAAATTGTAAAAGAGTATTTTGAATGCTCCATTGTTTTTATAAATGTCACCCAACTTCCGAAAAGATACGCTGAAACATTATAATTCTCAAATTCTGACTATACCTATAATTCTGTCTATTTCTAGATGATAATAATAATAATAATAATAATAATAATAATAATAATAATAATAATAATAATAATAATAATAATAATAATAATAATAATAATAATAATAATAATAATAATAATAATAATAATAATAATAATAATAATAATAATAATAATAATAATAAAAGAATTCCTAATAAAAAAAAATGCTTACCTCCCATTGTTTTATCCTTTTGCCACCTCAATGTTCTATCCACCTCTTCTTGTTTACGAACAGCCCCTCTCTTTTTTCTTTTTCTGTCAAAACATGATCTTTACCAATCATTGACCCTTCTCTACCTTTCTCTCTTTGAATAAGGAGAAACTGACGATCTTCTTCAATGGGTATAAGTTGAAGAGCGTCAGCTTGGGCGATATCAAAAAAGATCGTTAATTTTTTCCAGGAATTCATTTTCTCGATATTTTTGAAGCTCATACTTCCTTTTGCAGCTCTTTAGAGCATCTTCCATTCTTTGTATTGGGCCTCCAGTTTCTCAATGCTGTGCTGACACGTTTTAGTTGGGATTCGCGCTTTCTGCCAAAACACTTCTATTTCTTTTATAACTAGATGAGCACTTGAGCGTAAATTTAGGTTCACTTTACGCATATTGTAAAACAGGACCCTTAAAGCCTGACCATTAGAAGGTAATTTTGAGCCAATAATTTGACTTTCCATATGGCCCAACAAAAATAAACAGTCAGCTTGTCTCGTTTCCATGTTTGCAAAACAAAACGCTACCTTATATCATGTAGTCAATAGAAAACTGAAGTAGACACTGAACCTTTACATTATTATTATTATTATTATTATTATTATTATTATTATTATTATTATTATTATTATTATTATTATTATTATTATTATTATTATTGTATTATTATTATTATTATTATTATTATTATTATTATTATTATTAATATTTATTATTATTATTATTATTATTATTATTTATTATTATTATTATTATTATTATTATTATTATTATTATTATTATTATTATTATTATTATTATTATTATTATTATTATTATTATTATTATTATTATTATTATTATTATTATTAGAACAATGAGTATTTGCCTGAAAATAAAAAGGCAAGCAATGAGCTATTGAGTAAGGAACGATACCATACATTCACATACTAGATAATGCTGCAAATATTCACGTGCGATGCGCCGCCATTAAATGTTGACTTATTGGGGCAAGATTTCAAACATTTATTACGTTAGCCATTTCTAACAATATTACGGGGTGTCCCGTTTAAATTTCAGAACTTTAAAATTAAGGGCCACGCTAATATATATATATATATATATATATATATATATATATATATTTCAACAAAATTTGTATACAAATATCTATTTATATATATATATATATACCATATATCATATATATATATATATATATATATATATATATATATATATATAAAGGTAGGCATTAACGCGTTAAAGCGTTAATCCGTTAATTTTAATTTTTTCGTTAACTTTTAACGCTTTCGTTAATTTCGAAAAGAAGTAACGGACTATTAACGAGTTAAAATTTTCCCCTACATCCGTTAACCGTTAATTACCTTAATTTACGAGTTTATAAAATATTTTCTTACCAGATTTTAAATTGTATTAGATTCGATTTCGATAAGAGATAAATTTTTTTTTCCAAAATTTCCTAAACGCTCCTCTCAATGGCTCAAAATGTGTTTATCTTTACTCGGTTATTATCCCGTTTAGTAATGTTTAACATGTTTTTCTTATGATACTCGAGTTTTGAGGGAATGTGCTTACGTGCTGACACCGCCCCTCGTTCAACTATATTCTCTATGTCTTAATACTAGCACTTTCCCTCAGTGTTGGAAGCACGCACATGTCCAACCTATTCCGAAAAAAGGAAGCCGCTCTGATCCTTCTAACTATCGTCCTATAGCTCTCACATGTATTCTATCTAAGATCTTTGAAACCCTTCTCAACTCTCACTTCTTAGACCATCTGGAATCTCATTCTCTTCTCTCCGATCGCCAGTACGACTTTTGGTGTTCAAGGTCTACTGGCGATATACTTTCCTATTTAACCGATTTATGGTACTCCGCTCTTAGGAACTACGGGCAGATTTGCGTAGTGGAGCTTGACATATCCAAAGCATTTGGCCGGGTATGGCACGCATCATTGCTCTCCAAGCTCCCCTCCTTTGGGTTTCCTCCTTCTCTTTGCTTTTTTATGTCTAGCTTTCTTTCAAGTCGCTAAAAATAGGCTCTGGTTGATGGAGCGACTTCTTCTTCTTCTTCTTCTTGTTCTGTCAATAGTGGTGTTCCTCAGGGTTTCTTCTTATCTCCTCCTTTATTC
>JABUQX010101427.1:0-5000 GCA_015478945.1 Trachelipus rathkii | reverse complement strand
AATATCCTACTGCAAGTAGTAGCTGAATGTTGAGCAAAATATCCTGGCTATTCGAAAGCCACTTTAGCAAAAAATTTAACACCTTAATTTTAATTTTAAGTGTAAATAAAATATAGTAGTTTTTGGTTTAGCAATAATTGAAAAGTAGAATGATCTGAATGATATATTTTTTGTTCTTTTATTATCTCTTTTCCTTACCACACTATTATAATAAAATAAATATAAAACTTGGTTAATATTTTGGCATTTGTAGAGCAATCAGATTGCTTAAATACTATAATTTACTTTCTTCAACATTAAATTATAAAGATTACAATTGTTTTTATTTTTGAAAAGTTTATTATTATTTTATTTTATTTATTTCTTCCTTGCCATGTCCAGAGAAAGCTAATTTTTCTATAAACTCCCACCTCTAATTGAAAAATGCAAATATCTTAGAAACTATAGGTTGTAGCTATAACGTAGTTATGATACAATTTGAAGGTAATAAACCAGTGAACAAAATGAGACCTGAATCAAGTTTCTAGGATAAACTATTTTCAATTTATAAAGAAAAAAACACGAATTTTCCCAAAAAATCACAATTTTTCCAGATTTTAGCGTCAATGAGGCACGGGTTACCATTGTCCGAATGAGCTAAAACTTCAAAAATCTCATTTTTTTAGCCAAGTGGCACACTTCAGGAGGTTCCCCCATAAAAAAATTCAAACTTTGATTTTTTGCAACCAGTTTAATATATATATATATATATATATATATATATATATATATATATATATATATATATATATATATATATATATATATATATATATATATATAGGTAGGTGAGATGAAATATGTATATAATTATATATTATATATATAGTATATTATATATATATATATATATATATATATAGGCGTAGCAGGGGCGGTGCAGGGGGGGGCACTTGCCCCCGTAAATCTTGTCGAAATAAAACAAAATGAAACGTATATGTTTCCCAGACGGAATGGTTTATTTGTAGAAAAACTGTGAAAGATACATCAATCGATAGATAATGAAGCAATAATTAGTAATTACTAACGTATTATGAACTTACATTTTTTTCTAAAGAGTTTTAATGTGTTTTCGTTTTCATATGGCTTGAAGTTAACAAGCTGTGTGGTGTGTGTGATGCTGTGGTGAGTGAGTCTGCTTCTAGAAATCTCAGAGATGTTGATAGCATTTGGCGGCTGCAAAGCTGCACTAAATCAATCCGGAAGGTGTACCCGTTGGTAGTCAGCTGCAGACAGCACATCAAAAAACAATTGCAGAAAATAAAAGAAATATTACAGCAATTTTGAAGACCATAATTTTCTGCGGAACCCATGACTAACCTTTAAGAGGTATAGGCCTACTATGATTGAATTTTTGAAACCCTGATTAAATTTCGAATAGAAAGTGATGTGGAATTGATTGAAAGAAGTTATATATAGGTATATATATATATATATATATATATATAATATATTGAGAAATATATATATGAGTATATATATAGTATATATGATATTAGGATATATATAATATATATTATATTATATATATAGTGAGTATATATATATTAATATATATAATATATATATAAAATATATATATATATATATATATATATATAAGTGAGTGAGGAGTATATATAATGTATAGATAGATAATTATATATATATAATATATATATATATATATATAGTAATGATAAATGATATATATATAATAATATATTTTATATATATATATATAATATATAATATAATAATATAATATATTGGTTTTCTTTTGTGAGCAAAACCCTCACTATATAGAGGATGGTAAATTTAGAATCCATATTGTGAAATGATGTTTTTAGTTCAACATAAGTAGAGATATCCAATGAATGTAAAGATGTAACAAAAGTCCCTTCTGTTTAGATACTCTCTCTTCGTAGGCGATTTGAATTGGCAGTCACAGACTTTCCAGCGCGTTTTACCACCCTTTGCTCTGACTCTCGTTTTAGCGAAAATGTGTTGATCGAAATTCAGAGTCGCAGCCCCTTCCGTGAAATTTACTCTCTTGGCGAAAGCGTTTTAAGTTGTGAGGATTTTCTGGAGAGGTATCTTGAGTAAGATTTATTTCTTCTGACTCTTTTATTGATGAATTTTTAATCTGAATGAAGAGTATCTCAACAGGACGGGTTTATATATTTTTTCACTTTGACTTAAAATTTTGCTCGAGCAAATCTTAGCATAAGTACAAACAATGGAAATTAAAATTTTTAACAAAAGTTATAAAGGAGTGTACATTACTTCCGCGCTAAAACACGGGAGTGAAAATGATGTTGATGAATGATTAGTGAGCAGGTATAAAAATAACTTCATTCAGAAGAGTTAGGTAATAGTTGGTGGCAGGTGTTAGAAGCAAGGGCGCACAAACATATAAGAACATATCAATGAGGTAAAATAATAAAACTAAAAAATACATAAAATTAAAGTGCTTTCAAATGCTAGCATATCGTAAGTTGAGTCGCGAAGAATGAGAGTAGAGCGATAGAGCGAAGAGACGATGTGAAGCAAGAGAGATGAGTGATACATGAAATGTTTTATAAGAATATTCAAATACGAGCATTACTGGTTACATCCGGAAGATCTAAATCTATATACAAATATTTGAATATTATAAAAATACAATAATGTTATATATTCAGAAAATAAAAGGTGCATTTAAACACAAGCATATTTGGGTATATCCGTTAGATATAAACAAACATACAACCATTTAAATGCATAAAAATACAAAAAAATGTTTATTTACATAATTATTGATATTGAAACAATTGAATTATTCACAAGTTAATAGGCCACCGCATCGACGTGAATCCAATGAAAGGAGAGAGAGAGAGAGGCGTCCAGTATAAGGGGCGTTTCAATGTATCCATGAATTTGATCAATGCCGCTCGTGAAAATAGGTTTTCAAAGCTTGTAGTTACGAGAGAAACATTGCTTGGACGATATGTAGAAACGAAGCTTGGCTTGAAAATTTAGTGATCCGTTTTTTGAAACATTGCTTCATACATAAAAAAGGGGCGGGTCACAGAACCATTTAGGGAATTCGAAGGAATCAAAGTTCGGAGTGGAATCCAAAATGAATTCTGCCCATAATCCAAACTAAAATGATGGAAGCGACTCACACCGTGATGAACTAACATCATAGAGACTCAGTTAATTGAATATTTAGTTCCTTTAGTCGAAGATGTCCTGTAATCACATAATAAGGATGAGGTTACAGAAGTAATTTTAGATTCGGAAAAGAAATCTGAGTTGTTAGTAAATTCCAAAATGAGTTGCTGCCATAATCAAACTTGAATGATTGAAGAAATCCATACGTAAAGGAAGTTACATATGTCTAGCGATGATTCCTCGAACTGTGATAGTTGGGAAAAGGTGAAGACCATAATCCAAAATTAGAAATGAAAATTGAAGTCCAGTATCGATAATGTTCTTTTGCTTGAGTCATTTTCTCAGTGTGTTCCGATTGGAAATTTTATACTCTTTTTCTTCATTTTGTGTTTTTTAGAAGGTGGTTATTGAAGTTCTGGGTGTTCTACTCCGGGTTCACCAATTATATAGGGTACGTCTTGCTAAATGGTGCTTCTTTGTGAGCAAGCCACCCTATATAAGAGGATGTAATTTAGAGAAGTCCATATTTGAAATGATGTTTTTATTCAACATAAAAAGTAGAAATATTCAATAAAGAGTAAAGAGTAATGAAGTAACAAAAGTCCCTTTTGTTGAGATACTCTTTCTTCGTATGCGAATTAGTAGTCACGGACTTTCCAGCGCGTTTACCACCATTGCCTCACTTCTTGTTAGCGAAGAATTTGTGATCAATTTTCGGAGTCGCCTTCCTTGAAATTTATCTCTCTTGCCGAAAGCGTTTTAAGTTTTGAGGATTTCTGGAGAGAGTATCTTGAGTAAGATTTATTTCTTCTGACTCTTTTTATTGATGAATTCTTAATCTGACTAAGAGTATTCTCAACAGGATGGTTTTATATATTTTATTTCGACTTATGCTAAAATTTTTGCTCGGCAAATCTTAGCATAAGTACAAAACATAAATTAAAATTTTTTACAAATTTATATGGCAGTGCTATATATATTACTATATAGTGAGGTATATAGGTAATATGATATATAGTGATGAGTGAGTGAGTGTAATATATATATATATATAGATGGATAGATAGATATATATATAATTATTAAGAATATAATATTATTATTATATAAGGTAGTGAGTGTGAGGTTAATATATATATATAGTATGTAATAGTTATTTATATAGGTATATATATGATATATAGATAGTGGGTATATTATAATATATATATATAGTGTATATATATATATAGTATATAATATATATATATATATAATATAGTATATATATGATGATATAATATATATATATAGTATTATAGCAGTTTCAAATCAGTGGGTATATTTATGTATATAGATATTATATATATATATATATATTATATTATATATATATATATTAATATAATTAAGTGAGGAGTGAGTGAGTAGGTAGTGAGTGAGTGAGATATATATATATATATATATATATATATATTAATATATACATATATGTAGCAGATATATATATCTATATATTGTAGTAGTAGTTATATATATGCACTCGAGCCGTCTATATAACACCCAACTCTCGTAAATGAAATCTTGGTTCCTAAGCCTATAATACTCTAACGCCATGTATATATAGTATATATATATATTATATTATAAATATATATATATATATTAATATTAATAGATTATATATAATTAAATATATAATATATATTATATATATAATATATATATATATATATATATATATATAGATAATATAGGTTAGATATATGATATATATACATATATATATATATTAATATATATAATTATATATTACTATAGGTATATATTAACATATTATATTAATA
>JABUQX010101426.1:0-24196 GCA_015478945.1 Trachelipus rathkii | reverse complement strand
GGTGTGGGAAGAGAGAGTGTATATATTAATTAATTAACTATTTAAATCACATTAGGCCCTACAGATTTTGACCTGGAGAGTAGGATTCTACGATAGTAGAGATCAATTATTAAAATATTTATTACAAATTGAGAAACTAGTACTGCTTAATCGTTATACTTTCTTATGCGTGAGTGTGAGTACTACTAATATAAGATTATGAATGGTTACCCAAATTGAGTATCATTATTTTAAATTATATATTTATTACAAATATATTATTATAAAACACGAGATATAACAGTAGAATGATGATTATATTATCATTAATTGTAGTGTTATAAACTCAGATATATATATATAATTAGAGTAAAATAAATTAAAAATATATAAAATATAAATAATAAAAATTATTAATACTTAATAAAGATAAACCTCTATATATTATAAATAATAAATTATTTAATATTACTAAGTATAACTAAATATATATACATATATTGTATTGATTTTATTTTTATAATTTTAGAGAGATAATTACTATTGAGATTATTATGTTTTTATTATACACTTATGATTAATTTTTCACATATAGTGATTTATTATTTAGGTTGTTTTTATTAGAGTATATATATTATGTGCTTTCAATTATGTAGTAAATCTCTCTCTATAGAGGTGCTCCTTGGCTTCCCTATAGTGGAACAAAAAATTCTTGGACATACAAATCATCGATAAGTTGGCTCCAACCTAGTTAAAACAATTAGAGACAATAAGTTATGACACATACTTTATTAAGGTTATATGAATATTATTCTCTCCTTACCAAATGGTTATTACTAAAGAGCTTACTTTCCATTCAGGATTAAAACATTCGGGGACTGAATTACTGTGAGTTGGTTTACTTATTATTGGGGGCAAGACGTTGTTATCATTGGGGGCAAAGGCAACAAGGGCATTTAAAGACAGAATGCAATTGAAGTTCGTTTATCCACAACCATCGGGTCGCAAATAATCAGCTTACCACTGGCTGAGGCAATTTTTAGAGCCTACAGAGTTGCCATCAAGTTTTAGTTGGCAACAAAGATGCCCAGTGTTTCGCATTCTAGCAAAGTATTTGGCAACAGTAGTTTAAAGGTGTATTATACAATAAAACAAGTGCATTGCCAACAATAGAATTTGAAAATGTTAAGGTAAAAGTGAAGAGACTAATAGTGAATGTCAAATGATTTGATGAAATATTCAAGAAACAAACAATCTTCTTTATTGAGCTTCACAATATATAAAATCATTTTTCTCGGTCTCTCGACTACGCGTGCAAGTGTGTTTCATAAATGGATAGGTGAACTAATCAATGTCATGTCCCAATGAAAAGAAAATCCCTGTATTTGAATGGATTTTGGCCTGATCAAAACACTTCAAGACGCCATGATATATGAAAGGTGACAAGGAAAGAACGAGAAACACATGTAAACTTCAGAAAGGAAAAAGAACGTTGACATTGAGTAAGATGAGACACAAAAGATACGCTCAAAATATGTGTAAAGTGTCAGTTTGACTATCAGGCAGTGAGAGTGATGTGCTAGAGAAGAATCATTTTCTTTAGAATCAGAAGAAATGTAAGAATGTCACCCTCAAAATAGAAAACCAGTATCCTGAGTTGTGAAAAGCATTAGAGAGAACAAATGGAGCAATAGAGATGCATTCTCATAGTTAATGCTGCCCTCAGACTTCCGTCACCAAAAAACGTTGTTGATCCAAGTAAGTTTACAACGCCAAAAGAAAAATATCTGGAGAGACAAAACAGTCCAGAGACATTTGCCTGCAACACAGAGGATGGTCGCATTTTGGTTTCGAAATGGAAAAATTAGATGAAACACTTGTCGATTACTGGAGGTGTGCGTAAAAAGTTAGAGAAGAACATTACTGCTAGTGTCATTTCCAGATGCATGTTACATGGATCACGTTAGTCCTAACTCGGAAGATCTCGAATGTATTTAATTGAAATTCTGGGTATTATTGAACGAACAAGAGCTACAGAGACTTTAAGAGCAGTTTTGCGATGGAACTGCTGTGAATACGGGTAACAAGAATGAATAATCACACTGTTGGAGTTACATCTTAAAAGACAGCTTCAATGGCTCATATCATGTTGCTTTTAATCGAACTTGCCACTCAGGAAGTATTAGTGTTGTTGAAATGGGTAAGAACAACTGGCCCCATCGTCACATGAAGACCTAATAACCAAACTGCTTCTCATTTGACATCCTCAGACCAAACCCATCCATTAATTTTCAACCAATTCCAGCCTCTGTAGTTGATGTTCCTGAAACAATTACGAAAGATCTAAGTTCTGACCAGCTGGATTTCACTAAAATCTGTTTAATTAATTCAGGCAAATGGAAAAACAAAGCAGGTATCATAAAAATAGCGGTTATTTGACAACGCCACAGCCGGTGCCTAAGCCATGCAAGTAGAACTAACCAAAGCTACAGCACGCTTCGATGTACGTTTCAACAGTAAATCCGCATCTGAATTGATTCGAGGCCGTTTGGTACGATTCGTACTGAACTTCTATCCCCTTGGTTCTATATCCGCTCCCACCCCTTCTGTCAAGATGGTGCAAAGAATTTACACTTTATGGTATCACAGTACCAAAAACTTTCTCCTGAGGATAAGAACATCATTTCTCCAGTGCCCCTAAACAACTCTTATTTTTGTTATCCAGAAAACTTGTTGCTAGCTGTTGTTGGAAGCTGACGAAAAACAATAAGAAGTCTGATAGTGAAAGGATTCTTCAAATGCAAGAAAAAAAATTTCCTCCACCAATGGCAAGTTCGCTGCTTTGATAAAAGGCATGCTAAACGTCAATCTCAACGCCACTTCCTACTGATAGACTGGGGAGACTCCTATCCACCCCCCCACCTCTTCTTGGTGATATTAGTGATGAAATTTTGGTTAGTAATCAACAAATTCTCCTACCAAAGTACCGTGTCATTCGGCTCGATGTTTTGAAGGTAGAATGTCAAAGATGTTCCGCTGTTCTAGTAGGTCGTCGTTGGTCATACCTTCGACATGGTGCAATACTACAAACCAAACGTACAGACAAACGAAATACCATCAGTACAGACAAAATCTGATTTCTATGACGATTTTGTCATGCGCTATTCCTCGCCGTCTTCCCGCGGCCCGCCACTTCCCTGCGCGCACCGCCGCCCTGTTGCGCCCAGTTGTTTAGCCATGTAAGAATGTAAGGATTTTTAAGCTATACCTGTATATCGGCTATATAGATGATTTTGTTTTAAAATAAAAAGGAATTCAATGTAAAGTTGGGTATGAAAACAAATCTGAAGAGCTTACTTTTAACACATTTCAGTTTGAATTGAAGTGGGCAACCATAAATAAAGTTGTTTCATAATCTGCACTACCACTTTTGTTATGTTCAACCGGCTAATATATATTATATATAAGATATATTATATATTATAATATATAGAGTATATATATATATATATATATAGTAGTATAATATATATATAATATAATTATATATATTAGTATATATTTATATATAATATATATATATATATATATATTAAAAATTATTAATTTAATATATCAATAATTATATATATATAGCATTTCCGAATAACATTTTTAATATTCCCTGTAATTATATTTGAAATGAGAGCTTTTTGCTTATATTTGCAGGTATTATTTAAATTTTCCGTTGTCCACCAACAAAATGTACCAAATGGTCGACCCAGGGAAAAAATGATGCGAGCAGGTCAGATGGCGACATGTATAAAAAAAAAATTTGCATTAGAGTTTCTGAGCAATGCCAACAAAACTTAACTTAACCTAACCTAACATAACCTAACTAACCTAACCTAACCTAACCTAACCTAACCTAACCTAACCTAACCTAACCTAACCTAACAACCTAACCTAACCTAACCTAACCTAACTTGACCTGAATATAACACTAGATCTATAATAATCCTTAACCTAACCTAACCTAACCGTAACCTAACCTAACCTAACTAACCTAACCTAACAACCCAACCCAACCTAACCTAACCTAACCTAACCTAACCTAACCTAACCTAACCTAACCTAACCTAACTTAACCTATCCTAACGACTGCGGCGGGCTGAACGGGAAATTCTTTTGATGTCGTGTCGGCCATTTTCCCTGTCGACCATTTAGATCAGCATGATCGATTTAATTAGGAAATAAAGTAAATGTTTATGTGGCAGAGAAAAAATTAAATTTTGTTGAGTAATGATTATTTATTTAATTATTTAATTTCACAAAATTATTTTTATTAATTTAACAGGCGTAATGGATTATTAATGTCCCATTTAGTTTGTCTCGTGTCAGGATTGGTAATCCTCGGCTGTCAATTCGTCAATGTCGTCGAACTACTTTTATTAGGGAGATTGATGGCAGGATTAGCAACAGGTTATGTCTGTCCTTATTTGTCTTTTTATCTGCATGTTTGTCCTTTTACTTATCTGTCATCTCATTCAGTTCAATTTTTAATGGCAGGATTAGCAACAGGTTATGTCTGTCCTTATTTGCCTGTCCTTTTATGTCTTTATCAGTATGTTTGTCTTTTTACTTATCTTTCATCTCATTCAGTCCAATTTTTAATGGCGGGATTAGCAACATGTTATGTCTGTCCTGTAATGTCTTTTTATCTGTATGTTTGTTCTTTTACTTATCTGTCCCATGTTGGAAGTCATTGACAGATTAATTATGGAACTTAGTAACAGGTTTAAGGGTTTGGAGATCTTTTTATCTGTATGTTTGTCCTTTTACTTATCTGTCATCTCATTCAGTCCAATTTTTAATGGCAGAATTAGGAACAGGTTTTTAGATAGTTCTTATAATATATTTCTTTATTTTTAGGTCTGTCCTTCTCTGTCTTTTTATCTCTATGTTTGTCCTTTTTACCCATTTGCCATCTCAGTATGTCTACTTTTTAATGACAGAATTGACAACAGGTTAATTAAATTGTCCTTATAACATTTGTCATTTTCATTTTTATGCCTGTTCTTATCTGTTTTCATCTGTATGTCTGTCCTATCTATCTTTTTTATTTGCATGTCCGTCTCCATCTGTCTTTTTATCTGCATTATGCCCTTTTTAATTTTCATATCAGTCTGTCCACTTATTAATTGCGGGACTAGCAACAGGTCAATTAAAGTGACCTTATAACGTTTGTCTCCTTTGTTCGAATGTCTGTTCTTATCTATCTATTTATCTGTATGTCTATTCTTATATGTATTCCTATCCTTTTTATCTCTAATCTCAATCTTACCACTTATTAATGGAAGGGTTAGCAACATATTATTTATAATGTTAAATGTCCTTTATAACATGTTTTTATTTAATTGACTGCCTTTTCTGTAATTTTGTCCTTATCTGTCTTTTTAACTTTTGTGGGCCCTTTTTACCTATCTGTCATCTCAGTGTGTCTAATTTTTCAACGACAGGATTAGCAGTACCGTATTTTAAATGTTCTTATAACATCTGTCTTCTTTATCAATATGTATGTCCTTAACTGTCTCTTTATCTGCATGCCTGTCCTTATCTGACTTTTACCTGTATGTTTGCCCATTTTATCTATCTACTATCTCTATCTATCCTTTTCACATATCTGTCATCTCTATCTGTCCTTTTCGCCTTTCTTTCATCTCTATCTGTCCTTTACACATGTCTTTCATCTCAGATTGTCTATTTTATCTCTATCAAAATATTTTCAATACTCAGACATTTATGATTGATTTATATGTTATTTCTTTGATTGATTATTTTATTTGTTCTTTTCTTGATTTATTGATTAATTGTAATATTGATTACTTAATTGATTTATTGATTGAATCATAGTTTAAAGTGATTTTTTAATTCGTTTAAAAGTATTTATTTATTTATTAATTTATGAATTTATTTATTTATTTATTTATTTTAATTTTAGGAGCGTTCTACGAGTCTATCCCCTTTATATTTAAGTAATTCCCTTCCCCCTTCATTAAAAGGATTATGGGGACTCGCTCTTCCACCACTGGTGTGTTTAGGGAATTCTCAAATCTCAATATTGGGGCTTCCTCATATTTTCGGTAAAGTACTATTTGCATTTGTATTTGTTGCTTGTTGGAACTTTCTAATTTTTTGGGTAAATAACCCTGTTTGTGCTTGTGTGATAATACTTTCTAAACTTTTCGTTAAATAGCTTTCTTAGTTTATGTGTGGAACTTCCTAATCTCTTTGGTAAATAACTCTTCTGATTTGAGTTTTTTATTTGTTTAGTTTGTTGGGACAGGTTCCTAATCTTTGAGTGTATTGTTTGCTTTTCAAATTTCATACTCCCTTTGTAAGTAACCTCTTTTGTTGTTGTGAGTTGGGCAGTCTAATCTAGTCGGTAAGTAACTCACTTGGTTTATGTTTGTTTGTGTGTGTGGGACTTAATTTATTTCTCTTCGATAATAACTTTATTTGTTTAATTTGCATGTGAAAGTTACAAACCTCTTTGGTAAATAGCTCCCTTAGTTTGTGAGTAACTCTTTATTAATGTATGCTTGCGGGTTAGGACTTGCCACTCTTTGGTACGTAACTCTTAGTTTAAATGTGAAACTTCCTAATCTTTTCTTTAGATAACTCGTTTGTGTATGTTTTGGAACTTCCTAATCTCTTTGGTAAGTAACTCTCTTTGTTTGATTTTGTTTGTGAGTTGAGACATTCTAATCTCTTCAATAATTAACTTTCTTGGTTTGTATTTCTTTGTGTTGACACTTCCTAATCCCTTCCGTAAATAGTTGTTTTTGCTTATGTTTGAGTGTTGAGACTACCTAATCTTTTCGATAAGCAACGTTCCTTGTTTATGTTTGTTTGCTTGTTGGGTCCTCCTAATCTCTTAGATAGGTAACTCTTTCTCGGTTTGAATTTACTTGTGTGTTAGGACTTCTAATCTCTTCGATAAGTAAGTTTCTTTGCTTGTGCTTTTTTTTACGTGTTGGAACTTTCTAATCCCTTCGGTAAGTAACTCACTTGATTTGTGTTTGTTTGCATATTGGGATTTCCTAATCTCTTCTGTAAATTACTCTTTGTTTGTGTTTGTTAGTAAGTTAGAACATCCTAATTTCTTCCGTATTGACTCTTTATTTGTGTTTAGGATTTCATAATCTATTCGGGAAATAATTTTTTTTTTAACTTTCTAATTTCTTCGGTAATAATTCTCATGGTTTGACTGTGTTTGTGTGCTAGGACTTCCTAATCTTTTCGGTAAGTTACACTTTGTTTTTTGTTTGCTTGAGTGTTGGGACTTCCTAATCTCTTTGGTAAATAACTCTGAGTTTGTTTTTGAGTTGGGACATCCTAATCTCATAACTCTTTGTTTGTGTTTTGCGACTTCCTAACCTCTATTCGGAACAAAATAACTGTTTTGGGACTTGTTTGAGAGTTGGAGATATCCAAACCCATAGGTAACGTAACGCTAAATTTGTTTGTGTGCTGGGACTCAACTAATCTCTTTTTCTGCTTGAGCTGTTCGTGAAGTTTGAGATCCTGATCTCTTCGATAACTTTGTGAGCTGGAACTATTATTCTCTCGGAAAGTAACTTTCCTTTGTTTTTGATTTGTTGCGTGTCGGACTTTCTAATCTCTCGATAACGTAACTCTCTTGTTTATTTTCTTTGTGCCTTTGCCACTTCGCTATTTCTTTGAATAGGTAACTTATTTGTTTGTGCATTTGTTTGCGTGTGGAGACCTTTATAATCACTTCGATAAGTAGTCTTCTCTTGGTTTGCACGATATCGTGGACGTTTGGGACCTGTTAGCAATTTCGGTAAGAACGTCTTTGTCAGGGTTGTGGAGTCGGTTCAAAAATTTTCCGACTCCGACTCCAACTGCCGACTCCACCCTCTTCAAATTACCCTACTTCCGACTCCGACTCCATACCTCTTCAAATTTACCGCACACCGAACTTCCCGACTATCCGACTGCATCCGACTCCACCTCTTTTGAAAATTACCGGCTCCGACTCTCCGACTGTCCGACAAACTCTTTTGAAATTACCGACTCTTTGAAAATTACCTACCGACTCCGACTTCCGACTCCACCCTCTCAAAATTCCCGACTCGACTCTCACCCTTTCTAAAATTGACGGACTCCCGACCTCCGACCCACCTCTTCAAAACTACCGACTCTCCGACTCCGACGCTCCGACTCCGACTCCACAACCCTGCTCTTGGTTTGTGTTTGTGGGTTGGGATTTCCTAATCTCTCTCCGGTAAGTTACTCTCTTTGTCTGTGTTTATTTGGAAGTTTTGACATCCTAATTCCTTCTGCAAATTACCTCTTTGTTTGTATGTTGGAACTTGCTAATCTATTCTGCTTGTTTGTGCGTTGGAACTTTCTAATCTCTTCGATAAGTAACTTTTTTTTTGTGAGTTGGGATCTCCTAATCTTATCGTTAAATAACTCGTTGTTTTTGTGTTGAAACCTCCTAATTTCTTCGATAAGTAACTCTTTTAATTTGGATTTGTTCGTGAATTGGGACACATTAATCTCTTCTGTAAGTAACTTTTTGTGTATGTATGTTTGTTCAAGAGTTTAATTTAATTTCTTAGATAAGTAACTCTTTTTAATTTGAATTTGTTCGTGAATTGGGACACCTTAATCTCTTCGGTAAGTAACTTTTTGTGTGTATGTTTGTTCAAGAGTTGAAAAATCTTAACCTCTTCGGTTAGTAACTTTGTTTGTGCCTCGGGATCAATATCTCTTCGGTAAGTAACTCTCTTTTTTTTAGTGTGTGTATTTTACCAATCTGGATTAATGACATTTAAAAGGCACATATAAAACTGTGGAAATCTCAATCTCTTTTGGATTATTTTCCTCTTTTCTTTCTATTTATGTTTAAAAATAATAGGAAAATTACTTTAGTGCAGCTTATGTAACTGTGAATCATACTAGTGATTCGAAGGTCAAGGAATCTATCCCTAGAGAGGGGAAACGCCAGTGGGGTTTGAACCTTAAGTTGAATAGTAGAAAATTAACACGATTACAAACAAAATATTTAAATGGAACATCTTTTATCCAAAAATACACTTTTCTTATTATTATTTAAAGAAGTAGAAAGTTGTTTTGTTATTTCATTCAATACTAATAAAGCTTCAATCAAGACTCAGAGTAGAATATTTCTGTCTGTAGTGCGCACACGTTATAATACAAGATTGATCTCCATTCGTTGGTATCACCGAGAAATAATTGTTATTTTACAATCCAATATTGATAGAATAAAGACCATTTCACGTGACGCTTCCCTCGCAGCTTCCCCGTTCAAGCATAAATGGCGGGTGAGGAACATGTGTGGAAAGTTAGAACTTTGTTCGTTTCCCCAAGATCTCACACTCGCAGGAATGGGGATCCCCGAGTAGATGGTCAAGACCGATTTGGAACACTTTCCACAACTGGAAGTAGGTGGTGAACACGCTCATTTTCCCGCGTAGGAAAATGATAGGTGGAATACCCACTTAAAACTTACTGTCACATTTAGCTGTCACATTTATTACTATAGTTCTTACAACTCGGCATATGAACAAAATACACGGCATCTGCCTCTATTCCGCTAAGCTGCTGCTATGGCTAAAACAGTAGAACGATCAATTCGATTAATAAAGGTCCCACTTTCGAACCCTCGTGAGAATTCAAGGAAGTAGCTTTCTAGAGAGATCTCATTTCTATCAATCACAAACATCTTAAAATGTCATTTGCAATCGAGATAGGCAACATCTTAAAATGTCATTTGCAATCGAGAAGGCAAAATTATTCTTGAATCAGAGAAATCATGATTCACCAAAGATATATATAGAAAAACTGGCAAATTTGTAGAAACTGTACTGCTGGCACTAGTGAGATATGAGTCATCACCGCACAAGGCCTTAGACGTCAACCTGAACCTCCCAAGTTTCCTGATCACAAACTGGTATAATAATGAAAATTAATTTAGGTTAAGTTAGGTTAGGTTAAGTTAGGTTAGGTTAGGTTAGGTTAGGTTAGGTTAGGTTAGGTTAGGTTAGGTTAGGTTATGGGTTAAGTTATGTACCTCGCGATATCACAGCATACAGTTCTACAAATTTGCCGAAAAACTAAATCAAGTATTCACTACCGTTTCTTTTATTTTCAGTTGCAATAATTTTAAACGAACAAATTGACACATCGTATGAAAGATGCCAGATTCGCCAGCTATGAAAAAATATTGCTGACGTTTTGTAGCATTATCTAACAAATCTGGCATCTTTTCACTTGATGTGTCCATTTGTTTACTTTATTACTGCTATTACAAGCTGAAAAGTAAAAGAACAGTAGGAAAAATACTCGATCTAGTCTTTTTTATTTTTTATTTTTTATTTTTTTTACAAAATTTTGCCCTATCTCTAATTTACAGTAATTTACTTTACAGTAATTAATATAATTTGATTTAATTTACAGTAATCTTTAATTTACTCCTTGATAAAAATAGATATTAAACAAATAATCTCCCGAGTAACCTTTATCAATAATATATATATTTATATATATTATAATATATATATATATATATATATATATATTATATATATATATATATTATATATATATATATATATTATATAATTTAATATATATATATATATATATATATATATATTTCCAGGCAAGAATCTACATGGCCGTACTTGGTTTGTGGACAATTCATTTATGCATTATTGTCCCTACCTTTTCATTTCTTTCTCCCAATCTCCCCTACTCATCTCTACCTCAACAAAAATGATACTGTGCAGCCCACGAAGATATAATATATATATATATATATATATATATATATATATATATATATATAATATATATATTATATATATATATATATATATATATATATATATATATATAATTAATATATATAATATATATAATGTATTAATTATATTATATTATCATATATTATATATTATATATATATATATATTATATAATATATATATATATATATATATATATATATATATATTATTATTTATATATATATATATATATATTATATATTATAAATATATTATATAATATATATTGATAGGAAAACGTGAACGATTTATACTTTTAAGTATGGAATTGGATAAGTACCGCAATTTTACACACCGCACAGCACCAGCAGTCATTTATTCGCACTGTACCACACTTTTATATATTAGCAACCATACTTCTCCTGACCACTTGAATTTTGTACCGCAGCGCGTCACACCGCACTATCTCTTTTCGCGACACCACCGCAGCGCACCGCACTGAAAGGGAACACTGAAATTGTGTAACCTTATGCACCGCACAACACGAGTTTACTGAAATTGTGTGCCTCACGCAAAGTACCGCACCGCACCGCACCGCACCGCACCGTACTGAACGGGATCATTGAAAAAGTCTTCAAGCACGGGACCGCACCACACCGATGAGTCGGTGAACCCTATCTTATACTACTGAATATTTTCGCAACTCATTATCTGTATGTCTCTTTCTTTCAGCTTTGATGAAATTACGTCATGGAGATGTTTACACCATCACGAGGGAAGAAAACGCTCTCTTTACCGTCTCCCTCGAGAACGAAATGAAGAAGATGCAAGGAAGGGCGTGGAAACTTCTCTTCGACAGGAGATTATATCGAAGTCTCTCTTGCGTAGTTCTATTAAATATTGGTCAGCAATTAGTCGGAATTAATGCAATAAGAGAACTGTTTTTTATTTGTCTTTTATTATGTCTCTTTTATTAATGTGACATGTTACCTATACAGAGGTGGATCATTCGCACCTGTATCCGGGTAATACAGAGCATCCAGTCTAATGGATTCGGTATTTTAAAGGCTCACAGTAAATTACTATAATAGAGGTAACTGTAAAGTTATATTTGTATAGTCGTTTAATCCATTTAACCTGACATAGAAGCTTGTTCCAAATGGTCGACAAGCCAAATGGCCAAATTTGCAAAATAAAAAAAAATCTGGTTGTTTTGAATTTCACTAACGAATCCGACAAAACCTAACCTAACCTAACCTAACCTAACTAACCTACTAACCTAACCTAACCAACTTAACCGTAACCTAACCTACCTAACCTAACCTACCTACCTAACCTAACCTAACCTAACCTAAACCTAACCCTAACCTAACCTAAACCTAACCTAACATAACATAACATAACATAACATAACATAAACATAACATAAGATAACATAAATAACCTAACCTAATCCTAACCTAACCTAAAGCCTACCCTAACTAACCTAACTAGTAAACTACAAACCTACCTTAACCTAACCTAACCCACCTAACCTAACCTAACCTACCCTATCCTACTAACCTAACCTAACCTAACCATAACCTAACCGTAACCTAAAGCCTGCCGCGGCTGACTGTGTCAACCCATTTTCCTGTTAAGCCATTTTCCTGTCGACCATTTGGTAGCCCCCCCCCCCTGAACATTTTAGTAGTTATTTCAGGATATTACTTATTAATTGGAGATTATATGGTAAATGTTTGGATTAGACTGCTGGCTTATTTCCTAATTCATTAAAGATATTCGAAATATATATATATATATATATATTTAATATTATAATATATATAATATATATTATATATATATTATATATTATTATATATATAATATATTAATATTAATATATTATAATATATATATATAAATAAATAAATAATATTATATATATATATTTTATATATATATATATATATAATATTATGATATAATATTATTATATAATATATATATATATATATATTTTATATATACTATATATATATATAATATATATATATATATATATATATTAATCTAAACTAATTGGCATAAATGGCCTTAAATTGGTCTCTGATCAAACCTTGAATATCATTGATACACTTTCAATCGGATACATCTTTGAAAATATTCAGATAACAGTTTTAAATAATTGCAACATCGTTAAATTATTATTTTTTTTAAAATCAAAAATAAAAATAATTACATCGTTAAATTATTTTTTAAAAAGAAATCAAAAATAAATTCATGGAATGCGGCCTTGCATCGACGAACGTTCCTAATTCGCATGACGAGTGGGCAGTTCCCCTCCTAGATATAGGGCTATGCCCGTGAGATGTGAACTTTATTAAAATAATAATAATAATAATAAAAAAGATAAATATATCGAGAGAAATATCGATATTAAAAATGGAACGATTAGTTTCGTTCATTTTACGAACGATTAAATCACATTTTTTTATTTATAATTTTTTCCATTTTTCACTAAAAATTATTGGTAAATTGTTACTTTGGGTTACAGGTTAGTATTTTTCCCCACCTCTAACTCGTCGGCAGAAACGAAATCAGAGCCCCGTAAACAAATGTTGGTGTGCCATGCATTTAGGGGAAAATGCAAATTAGGGTTGGCCAAGCACCGTAGTTTTGCGCACCGCACCGCACCAGGGTAAGCCCACCACGCACCGCACTGCACCAAAAGTCATTTTGTCACACCGCACCTCTTTGCTTCAATGCGCACAGCGCTCCGCACCACGCACCGCACTGCACTAATACGCTGGATTTGTGTAGCGCACTGTACCGCACCTGGTGCGTCGGCCAACCCTAATGCAAATACATGGCAAGCTAACAAGACCCCCCATACACCTCGACCCGTGAGTAGTGAGCAGTGGCGTAGTGTCATAGGAGGCTCTGAGGCTCAGCCTACCCAAATATTTTAATATATAATTTCTGCTTAACAATGAACTGAAATATAACCAAAATAGTTACAAATAGTTACATTTTATTTTGTTTTTAGGGCTTTTAAACAGTGATTTTCTGTATATTCCAAGAGCGAAAAGAGAAAATGAGGGCTAGAAATGTCTCACCTCGCTCATCTTCGCTGCACAAGTTAGTGAGACGGACGGATTCACTTGTGGTGGAATTAAGAGAAAAATACAATAAATGAGACAGGCCTTTGTAACTTTCGTCTGACTCAGTAAACTCTCTCTTCTCTGCTCTCTCTCTCTCTCTCTCTCTCTCTCTCTCTTCTCTCTCCTCTCTTTCTCTCTCTCTCTCTCTTCTCTCTCTCTCTCTCTCTCTCATACACAACACAGCACACATTGCACTTATGGTTTAGGTTATTTTTAAAAACCAATGCCCCCCCAGTATATTATATACTGATATATATATATATATAATATAGTATATATAGTATATATATAATATATATTATATATATATATAATATTAATATATATATATATATTATATATATATATAATATATTTATTTATATATATATATATATTTATATACTTATATAATATATATAATTAATACAATATATATATATATAATTCGATGAAAGGGGATAATATATAAATCGTATTGGATATAAGTGGGTTATATATAGTATTATATATATATATATATATATATATATATACTACTATATATATATATATATTTGGTAATTATTTCGAGGGTAATGTATCAACATCGATATTTAGAAAAAGATAATCGATTTTATAATGTTTCCTTCGAGGAGAGAGTTTGCATTTCGTTTGAATTATACAGTAAAATGTGTTTGAATGCATGCAAACGATATTAAAAATAAAAAAATAAAAAACCAAAGTAATTTATTGCACACATTTACACAAAATATAAAATTATTTCACTAGGGATTTATTTATATTATACTATATAATATATATAGTATATATATATATATATATATATATATATAGTATATATAATATATATATATATAATTATATATAATATATATAATATAAATCATATTATATATGATATATATTAGTATATAGTTAATTCACTCACTTATAATTTCACGTTCAGGTATTTTCTCTTAATTTTTGTTTTATGTTAGGATAAGTTAGGTTAGTTAGTTAGTTAGGTTTAGTTCAGGTTAGGTTAGTTAAGTTAAGTTAGGTTAGGTTGTTAGGTTAAAGGTTAGGTTAAACTGGCATAAACTAACCTAAACGCTAGCTTAACTTAAACCTAACCTAACCTAACACAATCTAAAAAACAAAAATTTAAGAAAATACCTGAAACTGAAATTAAGTGAGTGATAATATATATAATATATATATGATATACTATATATATATAATATATAGATATATAATACTATATATATATATTATATATATATATATATATAATTATATATATATATTATATGTGAATTTTATTTAATTTTTCATAAATTTCTATGGTTTCGTATTATCAGCATCCATTTAAGCTAAAGCCGATTTTATTTTTTAATAAATCACCCCATTTTAAAAACAATGAACAGCAACGCCTCATAGTGTAAAAAGATTGAACTTTTTTTTCTCTAATAAGTTAGGATAGCTAGTTATTGAGAAATATTGGAAGTGAAAATTGATTACTAATATAAGTTTAGGTTTAATGAGAAGTTGACAAATAATAATTTAAAACACTAAGTTTAGTGAGGTCGAAATTATTAATTATTATAAGGTTTAGTTGAAAATTAAGATTTTAATAATATCTAAAAAAAAAATTATATTCTAAAAGTGTGAAGCTCACTTATTATAATAGTTATTAACGACAAAATTGTGAAATTTTTTTTTTATTAGAGTGATAGTTGGTTTTAGAGCGACAACTTATTATCGATCCATATCTCCAAAAAAACTACACATAGTTACAGGAAAAGAATACATTGTTGGAATCCTGGCAAAATTATTATTATTGGGAAAACTTGCTAAAAAAAAAAAAAAAAAAAAAAAAATCATATCTTAAAAACATACAATAGCTACAGCCGAAAAGGAATACATTTTTGGCAATCCTTGAAATTTTAGTTAGGAAAAGTAAAAAAAAAAAAAAAAATATTAAAATAAACTAATATAAATATGGCTATTTTTTTTCAGGAGCAGGGAAATAATAATATATATATGATATTATTTGTAAAGGTATTACACGGCAATTGTAGGGGGCTCGACCGACGGAACACCAGGCGGGGACGTATTTCCACATACCCGTAGGACGCAGGGCGAGGAAACCCCGCGACACCCAATACCAAAGAGCGGGGGTTCCGGAGACCTCCCCGGAGGGGGAATTATCCTACCCCGTATTCCCGGAAGGCGGAGACCCGACTCCTGCACTCGTCTGCTGTATACCCTTGGGGTATCTTTAGTAAAGAAAAAAAAGCAAAATTTAATAAGAAGTCTATTATATATTAACGAGTAACCAAAGGTCTCTAAATAGGCTCTTAATATATTCTTAATTATTTGCAATAATATTTTTATTGTTTTATTTTTACATTTTTCCTATCTAAAATTACATGGATTCCAAAAATGTATTCTTTTCGCTGTAGCTATTGTAGTTTTTTGAGATTTTTTTTTTTTTTTTTTTGCGCCCTCCTTTTGAAAAGCAAGATTCCAAAATTGTATTCCTTTTCCCTGTGGCCTATTGTAGTTTTTGAAGATAATGGATTTGTGATAGTTGTCGCTCAAACAATATCCCATATATATTATATATATATATATATATATATATATATATATATATATAATATATAATATATTATATATATATATATATATATATATATATAATATTATATATATATATATAATATATATATTATATATATAATTTATCTTCTTGGGACTGTGAAGCTCTATTATTAGATAATTGTTCTTTCCAATTTTTTTGCTTTTGATTTCATACCAGAACTTGTTAATATTAATTAAAAGTAAATTAGGGAAAATAACAATTAAGCAAAATTCTTATAAAACAAAAATGTTCGAATCCATGCAATCAATGGTATATGAAGGATGCGGATAACAACAGAGGATTTATTTTAAATAACATATTATAAAGTTAATACTTATACGTTTCCTCTCTTATTTTTTCATTGTTTTGAAAATTATTTTATGTTAAATATTAGCTCAACCAATGTCACTTTTACGTTGTTCGAACAAACTATATTTATATCAGATGGTAATCAACGATATCCGATTACTTACGATTATCGGAAAAACAATCGATATCTGATTACATTACCTCAAACCGGACTTTACCATATATTGTATAATATATATATATATATATAATATATATTATATAATAATTATATATATGAGTATTATATAATAGTATATAGTATATATATAATATACATATAATTATATATAGTATACTTATATATATATAATATATATATATATATATATATATAGTATATATATATATATAATATATATGTTATTATGTTTTGTTATCCTTTTACTTTGACGCCAATCTAAGTAGAGGATATAACTATATACTATAATATATAATATATATAGATAATTATATAAGGTATAATATATATATAATATATATAATATTTAATTAAATGAATAAATACAAAATATAAAAAGTATATAATTTTTTATTCCTGTCAAAAAACTGGTAAATCCTTTGTAAATACATTAATAGACATTTTTATATTTATGCTTTAAAACAAAATTGTTTTCAGCCTCAATATGTAAAAATTTAACCCTATTGCCGCGGTTCCGGGTTACCCGAATGAGTAAAATATACTAACCTGATACTAAAAATAACAATTTACTATATTATTTATTTTGATGAAAAATAAGAAAATATATTTAAAAAAATAAAAATAAAAATTTATAGTTAAAATTGTACTAAAATTGTTACGATATTATATTAAAAATATGCCAGTCTAATCAACATTTTAATTATAATTATAATTATAATTATAATTTTTCATTTGACCGAGGATTTTAACAGGGATGGATATATCTCAAATTTATATTTTATACAACTTATAATTTTTATTTTACAATTTTATAATTTTATAATTTTATAATATTTCGTTTTAAAGGTATTCTATTACTCAACCCTTTTATTTCTCAACTCTGGGATGGATTTAGAACAAAGTCAAGGAGCGTCCGTTTGTGCAGGAATCCCAAATTTAATAATGGCTGCCTTGGCTTTACCATTAGTAAGGTAAAATACTAAATGTGTCAATATCTTAATATATGCTGCTTTGACTTTATCATTAGTAAAGTAAACTACTCAGTATTCATAATATTAAATTGCTAATATATTTTAAATGTAATAATTGCCGCTTTGGTTTTACCATTAGTAAGCGCTAATATGTAACAAATCTAGTAATGACTGCCTTAGTTTTATCATTTCTATGGTAAAAAAGACTCACCATACTAATTTATGTCAAATCTAATAATGGATTCCTTGACTTTACCATAGATGCAAGATATATAAAACGACCCTTGAAGTGAATATAATGATAAAATTTCTAAATAATGGACTACCCAAGCTCTACCAAATTTAGTAAGTTTAAGAAACTTCCTCTTATACTACCGATATCGTCAATCTAATAATGCTGCTTTGACATTTACCCTGGAAGTAACTACTCACAATTCGATATTATAAAATTGCTAATATATTTTAAATATAATAATTGCCGCTTTTGTCTTACCATTAGTAAGCATTAATATCTGACAAATCTAGTGATGACTGCCTTAGTTTTATCATTTCTATGGTAAAAAAGTCTCATCATACTAATTTATGTCAAATCTAATAATGGCTTCCTTGACTTTACCATTAGTAAGGTAAACAACTCCCTTTACTAATATATGTAAAGAATCTAATTAATGGCACTACTAGCTCTACATTTAGAGGTAAACGCTGTAACACATACCTCATAAACTACGTATTCAAAATCTAATAATAGCTGCTTTTTTCTTTACCTCATAGTAAGGTAAACTACTCACAATATTATTAAATTGCTAACTATTTTTAATATAATAATTGCACTAATATCTGACAAATCTAGTAATGACTGCCTTAGTTTTATCATTTCTATGGTAAAAAAACTCACCATACTATTTTATGTCAAATCTAATAATGAAACTAGTACCAAATGGTCGACAGGGAAAATGTTCGACAGGTCAAATGGTCTACATTTGTTAAAAAAAAATCTGGTTATTTCAAGTTTCTCTAACGAATCCAACAAAACCTAACCTAACCTAACCTAACCTAACCTAACGCTTGCGACGGGCTGAACGGTAAATTTTTTTATGATGTGTTAACCATTTGACCTGTCGACCATTTTCCTTGTTGACCATTTGGGCTAGTCCCCCTATTAATGGCTTCCTTGACTTTACCATTAGTAAGATAAACGACTCCCTTTACTAATATATGTCAAATCTAATAATGACTACCTTGCGCTCTCAATTAGGTAAGTTAAACACTCCCGTATAATATCAAAATCGTGTCAATGTTTTATAAAATTGGCTGCCCTTTGACTTTACCATTAGTAAGATAAACTACTCCCGTTGTTATTATATGTAAAATATAATAATAACTATCTTGGCTCTACCATTAGTAAGTTAAACTACTCCCTATACTAACATATGTCAAATTTAATAATGGCTGCTTTGACTTTACCATTAGTAA
Organism: Trachelipus rathkii; assembly: GCA_015478945.1. NCBI lineage: Eukaryota > Metazoa > Arthropoda > Malacostraca > Isopoda > Trachelipodidae > Trachelipus > Trachelipus rathkii. The sequence continues at coordinate 4,706 of JABUQX010101426.1, read as the reverse complement.
GATAAACGACTCCCTTTAATAATATATGTTAAATCTAATAATGACTGCCTTGGCTCTACCATTAGTAAGTTAAACTACTCCCTATACTAACATGTGTCAAATTTAATAATGACTGCTTTAACTTTACCATTAATAAGATAAACGACTCCCATTACTAATATATGTCGAATCTAATAATGACTGCTTTGATTCTACCATTAATGAATAAACTCCTCTCTTTACTAAGTCTATATTAATATATATCAAATCAAATAATGGCTGCCTTGGCTTTGCATTTTATGGTAAACTACTATATATTCTCATATGTCAAATCTAATAATATCTGCATGATTTTACCATTAGTGATGTAAATTATTCATTATACTAATATATGTCAAATCTAATAATATCTGCATGATTTTACCATTAGTGAGGTAAATTATTCATTATACTAATATATGTCAAATCTAATAATGGCTGCTTTGGCTTTACTATTAGTAAGGTAAACACTACTTTCTATACCAAAATATATCAAAAATACACAACATATCCAGCATTTTTCAGAGATTGTGAAAAAGAGTAGTTAGTAGCACCATATATATATATATAAAATATATATATTATAATATAGGCGAATATTAATTATATATATATATATATATATATATATATATATATTATATATATATATATATAAATATATATATATATGATAATATGAATATATTATATAAAATATATATAATATATTCAGATATGTTAAAAGGAAGAGATTGTTAATAATATCAATAATTTCTTATTGTTTTTGGCAAATAGTCCTAATATTAAGTGTCCATTACTTTGAATTTATAGTTCCTTGGACCGAAAGTTAGCCCTTTGATTGCCGTTTCGCAGCCGCTCCTATGCTATGAATTGACTGGAACCCCATATCCTTACATTGATTTGGGAACAGTAATATAATATAATAATATATATATAATATATATATAATATAATATAATATACTAATATATTATTATACTATATATATATATATGGGCATGGGCGTGTGAGGGTTCTGGATCAGACCCTTTCTAATTTTTTTCCTTCCTATCTCTATGGTAAAGGGTAGGGGATCAGAACCACAAAGCATTTCCACCCTACCCCTATGGTGAGAGATGGGGGTTAAGCCCACAATTTATTTTCCACCTTGCCCCTATGGTGGTGGTGAGGGGTGGGGGTTGGGCTTCAATATACCTTGAACATTTGACACGCCTACCATTATATGAGGCTAGCAGGATTTTGTGCCAGACCTCGAACCTATTTTCCACCCCCACCCCCTATGTTGAGGGGATGAGTTCTAAAACCTAGGCGAGATATTTTTAGACAGCGCTACCCTTAAAGGTTGGGGGGGATTTGGGTCAAACCCTTGAAATATTCTCCACCCTACCCCTATGGTGGAAGGGATTTGTATTAGACCCGCCTTCTATTTTCCGCCCTGTCCCTATGTTGGGGGATGGAATCAAACACACGAAGCATTTTCCACCCTACCCTTATGATGGGGGGGTATTTAGGTCAGACTCTTGAAAAATTTTCCACTCTACCCCTAAGATGGAAAAATAAAGTCAAACTCACGAAGTATTTTCCACCCTACCCCTATCGATGGAAAAAATAAGGCGGTCAAACTCACGCAAGTATTTTCCACCCTACCCAAGGTAGGGGACTTGAGGGCATAGATAAAACCACCCTGAAAAACGACTCAGATAATAAATAATCTAAAATAGGGTAAGAGTCCTCACCTTCCCACACTCAAAATCAAATATTAATTACCCCCGTTATTTGTTTAACCTCGTTTCGCAATGCTTAAATTATTAGAACATATTTAAATAAATAATAATTAAATAAATACTATATTATTTATAATTATTAAAAAAATACTTAAGATTATTAATATTTATAAATATCTTAAATATATTCTTATAATAGTTATATATTAAATTTTTAACTTAAAAATTTTTTAATTTAATAAATAATATAGAGCTATATATATATATATATATAGTATATATGATATAATAGTTATAATATAAATATATAAGTATACTAATGATATAGATATGATATAGGATATAAAGATATGTTAGGTTGTTAAATGTAAAACTGTTTATCATTAATTGTATAATAGATTAGAGTATATAGGTATAAGGATAATAATAGATAGTGGCTAAGATAAGTATAGTACCTATACTAGGCATACTATCGTAAGATCATCGGTATATATTAGTATATTATTATAATATATATATATATATATATATATAGTATTATATTATATATAATATAGAGTATATATCTATATTAGTATGTAAGTGATTAAAATTTATTAGTAATATATAGTATATATATAAATATGAGGATTGTGTTAATATAAGTATATTATTATATATATAGGATGATACTATGCGAAGACACCCCGAGGGGGTAGTGAGGGGATAAGAAGCTGGGTTGTGATACGGTCAATATAATATATATTATATATGTTTTATATAATAGTATAATATAATATATATTAGCATATATAATGATATACATAACGTATGATCTAAATATTACTGAGTAATATAAATATTAATAATAAGGTCATATTATATATAAGGTGAATATATCATGTAAAAGTATAAGTATATTATAGTATATAGGCATATAGGTTATAATAACTATATATATATATATAATATATTTATATAGATATATATTAATATAAACTATAATTATATAATATATAGTAATAAGAATAATAAGATTTATATAATTATAGATATATAAAATTTAAAATATTATATATATATATATATACTATATATAATCAGTATAGGGGTTATACCTTTCTTTATGATTATCATATATATTATAGTCATGTGTTGAGATAATAGTTAGTTATAAAAAAGTTTATATCATTATAACAAATATATATAGATATATATATTATTATATATTATATTAAATATCTTATATATAGATAGATAAATAGAAAGTATATTATTATAACTATAAGAAATATTAATAAAGTATAAAATATTAATAATAGTATATTATATCTGTCATTCCTAGAGTAGAGAATATGGGTTGCATGATATAGAATAATTAATGCTTATTTAAAACTTCCCAACTTAGGCATCTGTAGATATAGAATACCCCAAGACAGAAATAGAAGTAAAATATATATATATAATATATTATAGTTATATATATAAATATAATAGATAATATATATATATTATAAACCTTATATATATATATATTAAATATATATTATACTATATATAAATATATATAATAATATATAATATATATATATAATATAGGTATAAATATAATATAATATGAATATGTTAAATATGTATAGTATTAATATATATTATTGTATAGGTATATAATAATATATATATAATGGGTAATAAGGTATACTAGGTATATATACTACTATAATAGATACTATAAAAATATATATATATATTATATAATATATATATATATATATATTATATTATATATATAGTATATAATATATATATTATATAATATATTAGTATTATATATTTATATATTATATATATAAATAGATATAATTAATTAATATATAAATACTTATAAATAAGTAATAGTGACATATATATATATATATATATATATATCTTCAGCTTAATAATAGTCACGTAGGTATATTTATAGCCGAAATACACCTATAGGCTAACCGAAAAGTAAATATACATGAAGTAACGAAAAATAAGGTAAGGGAAGAGCTGAACAATTAGTTACAAGAAGGTTGGATAGACCTATATGTATAATGTATATAAGTATACATAGGTGATGATAGTACTATTATGACGTAATAGTGGTCAGCCTACCACATAATATAATAATATTAGAGCTGGTAATATATATCTATAACCCTTACACTATCAGAACACCAGCCATAAATAAGATTCCATATATAAGTAGTGCAGAAGGTGTTATCGGGCAATTAGGTTGATATTATATATATAGGTATCATATATATTTATGTATATATATATTATACTATATATATATATAGTAATAGTTTATTATATATATATATAGCATATTACATGCAATATCCAGAATACGATATATATTACACTTATAATATAACATATAACTATATTATTTAGAGGTATAATAATTTAGTATATATACGCTATAGATATATGCATAGTGAGTATACTAACTATATATAAGTTAGTACGTACGTAGTAGTATTATATTCATACTAATATAGGATTAGGGGTATAACCAACCGATAATTACTATAATGATTATACTATAGTGTATATTAAATAGTTATAGGCCTGCCTATTCCAGGGATTGCGTTACCTTGTTTAAAAAATCGCAAGTGGTTACAATATAACTCCCGAATTATTAAAATCTTCTAGGAAAGCGAATCAATAGCATTTTTTCCCTTCATATAACATTAATTTTGGTAGTATAATATGTAAAAGAAAGACATTCATTTCAAATTTTTTAAACCCCACATCGAATTTAAATATATGCGGGTTTTTAAAACTTATTATTAAATTATTGACTGTTGTTAGTTAGGCTTGTGTTAGACTAGCCATACCGTGGCGTAGTAGCTTAACTCGTAGATGAAACCTGACGATATTTTAAAATAACAGGAAACGAATCTGTTTTATTAAATTTTCTCCAAGAATGCAATATAATAAAACATG
>JABUQX010101425.1:0-16118 GCA_015478945.1 Trachelipus rathkii | reverse complement strand
TTAATACCCTTGCATTCACCAAAGATTTAATTGCACCAGTCACCTTCCTACCACTCATAACTTTCCTACTACACTCAGCATTTTCCGTTCCCTCCTCATCCAACATATAGCCTAAATATTTAAACCAAGATACTTGTTCCAGTTACTTACCATCGAACATGTTTTCACAGTACAGATGCTGCTCACCTACCATCATTACCTCTATTTCCTCTCAGACCCTTTCTTTTACATTCCCAGCCAAACATCTGTAGTCTGTATCAATTTTCTTCAATTTGCTTCAAATTCACCACACAAAATCAAATCATTTGTGTACAATAAGCATGGTAAACTCATCTCTCTACCTTGCATTCTTTCATCACTCCATCTCCATATAAATTAAATAAACGTGGAGACATAACACGTCCCTGCCTCACTTTTGCTGTTAATATTAAACCATTCATTTTCCACTTCATTTATTTTTACACATGCTTCGCTATCAGCATTCATACTTATAATTCCATTCAGAAACCTACCACCAACAACATATTTCATTAACACCTGTAACAGAGCTCCCATATTAATTCTGTCATACGCCTGTTCCAAGTCCTTAAAGCCTAAAGAAAGTTTTCTCTTCTTATCTCTCATTTGCTTTAATGTAAAGATTTGTATTTCGCATCCTCCACCACTTCTAAATGCAGCTTTATCTTCAACAATCAATTCCTGTCACTTGAAGCACACTTTCAATCAAATTACCAGCATATATCTTCCCTACAATACTTAATAAAGAAATACCCCTTATCTTCCTTACCCTTATACAAGGGTACTATCAATGCTCTCCTTCAGTCATCCGGAACTACACCATCCACAAACACTTTGTTACAAAACTGCCATATCCAGTCAATCACAATATCACCTCCGTTCTTGATCGTTTCACCTGTAATTAATCATATCTAGGTCTGATCATTTACTTTTCTTCAACTTTTACACTCTACCCTATTACTTCCTTCCCAAATTACCTACTCCTTCTTACACCATCAAACCTACACACATTCACTATCACATCTTCATCACTGTCAATGTTAAGTAGATTTTTGAAATATTCCATCCACCTTTTCCTCACATCTATTTCATCATTCACTAAACACTAAAGCACCGTCATTATTCTATGAAGATTCTCTCTCTAACCTTTCGTAATTTCTTCTATAACTTCTCTCTCTCTTCTTCTCTTCTCTCTCTCTCCATCCTCTCTTCTCTCTCTCTCTCTCTTCTCCTCTCGCCTCTCTCCTCTCCTCCTTCTCTCTGCTCTCTCTCTTTCTCTCTTCTTCTCTCTCTCTCTCGCTCTCTCTCTCCTCTCTCTCGCTCTCTCTCTCTCGTTCTCTCTCTCTCTCTCTCTCGCTCTCTCTCTCTCTTCTCTGCTCTCTCTCTCTTCTCTCTCTCTCTCTCTTCTCTCTCGCTCTCTCTCTCTCTCTCTCTCCTCTCTCTCTCTCTCTCTCTCTCTCTTCTCTCTCTCCTCTCTCTCTCTCTCTCTCTCTCTCCTCTTCTCGCCATTTTCTCTCTCCATCTTATCTCTTCTCTCCTCTCTCTCTCTCTCTCTCTCTCCTTTCTCTCTCTCTTCTCTCTCCCTCTCTCTCTGCTCTCTCTCTCTCTTCCTCTCTTCTCTCTCTCTTCTCTCTCTCTGCTCTCTCTCTTCTTCGTCTCTCTCTCGCTCTCTCTTCCTCTCTCTCTCTCTCTCACATCCTCTCTCTCTCTCTCTCTCTCTCTCTCTCTCGTCTCTCTCCTCTCTCCTCTCTCTCTCTCTCTCTCTCTCTCTTCTTGCGCATGGTTCATAACCGCTATCTTTTACTATATGATTAGAGTCATATATATCTATCTTGCTATATTTCTATAAATATATAATATATATTATATAATATATATAGATATTATATAATATTATATATAGATTATATATATATATATATATATATATTATAACGGTATGGTGGGACATCTTTATGTAGGGTTGCAAGAATACTCATACCGTGTGTTATGCGTGTTACGGAGGCGACTAAAAAGGATAGAGGGAATATAAGTAGGCTCTCGAAGCGATTAACAAGCCCTGCATAGGGCATTTCGTTTATGGGGTGTGGAGCACATTCCACGACACTCCAGTGCACAATGGTCCGCCTCTCTTGGCTGTCATATTCATTATACACGTAGTAACCTCTCCGAGTCACAAACAGACCATAAAACACTGATATCACTGCTTTTTTTTTTTTTACAGATTACCATCACTCACGGGCTGGGGCCCTTTTCAAGGAAGGGGGCAGGAAATAAAATACCGGAAAAAACACCCAAGCCTAACGCAAACCCTCTCAGGTGTGCGCAGACGTGGTTTTTAAAGAGAGGAAGATTGAATACTGTAGGAAAAACAGAAAATTTCAAATAACAACACAGTAGGGAGGCACAATTGCACCACAAACGAAACGAGCTCTGGATTTCAATGGCCAACGCAAAATGCTGCGAGAGCATGGCACCCCTTGTATTTGCGAGGGCGACGCAAATGAGGTGGAATGCGAGTGGCCAAATCCTCTGAGCATCGCCGTTGCAGTACCTTAAGAAAAGAGATAGTGCGCCAACGTCACGTCGCAGAGATAGCGGGTCAGGAAGGTTAGAAAGTAAGGGACCAGTTAATTATTTCTTAGCTTTAGACTTCAACGCTGTCCATTAGAAGGGTGGGAGCCGGAGCTCGCCCCAGATGTGAGAACAGTACTCCAAACAAGGGCGAATTAGGCCCTTACTATAACTGGAGTAGCTGTGCAGAAAATAAAAATTTCCGCAACCTAAACAATATTTTCCAGTTTCTTTGAGGTCACCTTTGAAACTGTTGTGAAATATTTGTAGTTCTAATTTTTTGTTTAGTGCAGAAAAATGTTTATTGTGTCAACAGGTGAGACGAGAGAACCGTCGAAAAGATAGGAATGTTAGGAGGTGTTTTGGAGAGGGAGAATATGAAGAGTTTGAGTTTTCAACGCGTTGAACGTGCAAAAATATGTTTCTTCTCCACCGGGAAATCCCATCCAGGCGGCAAGAATAGAATCAGAAAGCTGAAGACGAGAAGCAACTCCAGATGGCAAAAGAGGGAACAGATTTGAAATGAGTGGAAAGAATGGAGAGTTGAGTCATCGGCATTAAGGTAAACAGAGTTAGAACTACAGCTGAGGAGATCGTTGATGGAAAATAAGACAAAAGTTTGGAGATAAAACAGAACCTTGGGAACACCACAATAACAGGAAAGAGGAAGAAGGTCGCTCCAGTCACGAGTGCTGATATGGTGAGCGACCAGAGATGAAAACTTGAACAAGCAGTAAGCAGAGAGAAGAGGAAACCCAAAAGGAAGGAGCTTAGAGAGTAGCGACGCGCATGCCATACTCATCATAGCCTTTGATATACCGAGTGCCACCACCCAAGACTTCCCCATAGTCCCTAAGGGCAGAAGACCAGTGAATCCGTAAGATAGGATAGTATGTCCCAGTTGACCTCGAACGTCGGAAAGCCATTACTGTGATCTGAAAGAAGAAATGAGACTCCAGATGATCCAGGAAGGAGATTTGATGGAGGGGTTTCAAAGATCTTTAGATAGAATACTAGAAGTGAGAGCTATAGGACGATAGTGAGAAGGATCAGAACGGCTATCTTTTTTCGGGATCGGTTGGACATATGGCCGCTTCCAGCACTGAGGAAATGTACAAGTATTAAGGATAAGAGAGTAGATTTGATCGAGGACAGGGGCCAGCTCGAAGCACACTCCCTCAGAACACGGGGACGAATGCCAATCCGGGCCCACTAGCCTTCCTGACACTCATAGATCTCAGATTCCCATACACCCAGATCATGCTTAATCACGGGAAGAGGCATAGAAACCTGAGGGAGAGAAGAAGCAGGGAAGATGCTGGAATTGTCTGAGGTAGAATTAGATGAAAAAAGGAGGCCAAAAGAGATTAGCCTTTTCAGGTAGGAGAGTAGCTACAGAACCGTCAGAGCGAATAAGTGAGAAAGGCAGATTTACAAAGTTATAGAGATGTTTTTGGCAAGATGGCCCAAAATTTTTATCAGAGGAGAAGCAAGTAGAGATAAAACACTGATATTACTGTTACAGACAACACCTTTTTCATATATCCGTGTGGGGGGGGGGGCAGAAAGAATCCCACATCGAATGTTCTGCCTGTCGTAGAAGGCGACTAAAGTGACAGTAATAGTTGGGCTGGCAGCATACTACCACTTATCTCTTGCTAGGAATGCTTATGCAGGACTCGGACATGATCGTGACCGCCATAAACGAACTTATATCTTTCGAAGAAATTGTATGAATCGTTTGGGTACATGGAATGTAAGAGGAATAAATGGTGAGGAGAATAGGAGAGATGTGATGGGTGTATTTAGAAAGGGTAAATTTGATTTGCTTGCTGTGACTGAAACAAAGATAAAAGAAAGCTGTTAAGATAGAGGAGTTTAGTGAAATGTGCGAGTGCTGGAGTAGAGAGAAATGAGAGAAAGACAAGGAGTTGCGATTCTCATGAGTGACCTGTGTCATAGAGCTATGGTGGATTTGGTTTGTAAGAATACTAGAATTCTAATGGTTAAATTTAAGTTTGAAAAGTTCGAGGTATGTTTGGTTGTAAAATATGGTCCATCTGAGGGTGATGTTGAGGAGTGTGACTTTTTGGAATAATCTAAATTATGTTTTGGATGGCGTGAGCAGTAAGTTTAGATTGATTATGTTGGGCGACTTAAATGGTTGAAAAGGTGAGCGAAAGAGAGATGGTATAACAGGTGCCTTTGGGGTTGTGGGAGAAAAGAAGAATGGTAGGAAGGTGATTGATTTCTGTAGGAGAGAGGTATGTATTTAAGTAATACATCCTTCCAACACAAAAATATTTATAAGTATATGAGAGTTGGGGTATGTAGATGTGTTATCGAATGAAAAGTATGATTAATTTGGTGTTTGAGAAAAGATGTTGAAATTTGCAATGGACGTCAGTTCATTGAGGGGGTTGGTGATGGGAATTTCAGATCATGCTGTTTAATGTGAGATTAAGGTTGGAGAGGAAAGAGATAAAGGGAAGGGGAGAGAGAGAAGTAAGAGTGAGAAGTTAAGTGAACAAGGTTATAAGAAAAAGTATGTGAGAGCACTTGAAAATAAATCAGTTGAATGAGCAAGGAGGAGTAATGGGTAGAGGGAGAAGTTGAAGAATGCGGTAAATCTGCAGTATAGATGAAAATTACTGTGGAAATGATCAAGAACGGAGCGAGATGGTGATTGATTTGATTTGGAAAGTTGTGTAATAAAAGCGTTTATGGAGGATATAGTCCGAGGGATTGGAGGAGAGCAGGATATAACCATCTATAAGGGTAAGGGAGATAAGGGAACTGTTGGAACTATAGGGGATATAGTTTATTGAGTGTTGTAGGAGATATATGCTGGTGTATTTTGGTGCGAAAGAGAGTGCGTCGAGTGACTGAAGGACTATTGGTGAAGAAACAAGGTGCGTTAGGAGTGGTAGAGGATGTGTATTTCAAATCTTTACATTGAACAGATGATTGAGAAAATGCAGGAGAAGAATAAAATTTGTTATTTAGGTTTTATGGATTTGCAATATGCGTATGATTTAGGGTTAATAAGGGAAGCTCTGATGGCATGGTGTCAGATGATTATATGGTGCTAGGTGTGCTTCTGAATGGAAATCAAAAGTATGTATGACGATAGTGAAGCGTGTGTACGAATAAAGTGGGGTCAAAAAGATTTTGGTTTAGTATTAGATAGCCTGACAGGCAGAAGTTGTGTATTCTTCTTGGTTATTTAAGTTATATATGGATGGAGGTTTTGAAAGAATTAGAGGTGGGGTTGCAGGAAATGGTTAGAATGATGTGAGAAGGAGATGAGTAGAGGGTATGCTACCTTTACATATATGCGGATGATTGGTTTTGTGTGCGGAATTCTGAAGAGAGTCTGGAGGATTGGTAGAGAGAATTTGGGCAGGGTGTGTAAAAGGAGGGTTTGAAACTAATGGAGATAAAGAGTTAAGGTTTAAGATTGTGGTGGGACAGTCCTCAGTGTGAATTATGTTAGATGGTGAGCACTTGGAACAAGTGTTTAAATAATTAGGGTATATTTTGGATGAGAAGGAGACGGATGATGCAGAGTGTAGTAGGAAAGTTGTGAATGGCAAGAAGGTGGCTGTGTGCAATTAAATCATTGGTGAAGTAAAGGGATTAAGTTTGAGTTGCGCTAGGGCTTACATGAGGGTATGTTGTTATCTGTGTTTATGTATAGTATGAGACTATGGTCTGGATAAGAAGTATAGATCTAAAGGTTCAATGTGTTTAAATGGACAATCTTAGGAGTTTTGCTATGTGTGAGAATAATTGATAAAATGAGGAGATGAACGTATTAGAGAGTTGAATTGTGGTGTGAAGAAAGGAAAACGAGAGAATAAATGAAAGTTATGTTGAGAGGTTGGTCATGTGGAAAGAAGGATGATAGTGGGTCGGTTGGTTAAGGGATGTATAGTGGCGATTGTGTGGGAAAACGACCGGCTGGGAGACCGAAGGAAAAGTGGATGGTGTCGAGTCAGTAAAACGAATGTTTGAAGGAGAGAAATGTGAGTTGGCATAGGCGAAAAGAAAGGTGCATAATAGGAGTGAATGGCGGGTTGTGTGAGGGGGTATGGTTGTGGCCCACCTGGGGCCAAGAGATGAACCCTTACACTGGGACGATTTACTATAGTGAGGATCCGTCGCCGTTCCGTGTGAAGTCTTAGGGTGGATTTTTCTAACTGCGACGAGTTCTTACTAATAATGTACAGAGGGGGCGTAAGGCTGGGCTTTCTTTTCACATTTGTCATATTCTCCTACTGCTTTTCTTTTCCGATGCTTGTAGCGCCCCTTACTCCCAATCTTGGAAAAAAAGGTAGATTGTAAGAAGAAGAGACTATACATATAATATATAATATATATATATATATTTATATCTAATATATATAGATAATATATATATAATAAATATATTATATATATATAAATTATAATATTATATATTATATATATATATATATAGATAATATTATATAATTATATATATTATATAATATATATATATATAATTCCCTGTTGTGTTATAGGAATGTGCTATTTTTATTTATTTTTCAGTTATTTTTGAATAGATCAATAGGAAATAATGTATTTATTAATTTTCAGTGTAAGAGTTAATTTGATTTTAAAGATGTTAAATATGAAATAAGCAGACTCCAAATTTCATATTTATAACATTAATCTATGAACGTAATCATCAATTTTTGCGACAAAAGCGATTTTTCGTCGACTTTCCTGAAACTTTTACGAAATATGATCTGTAATGAAAGAAAATCGTAAAAAATAGTTCGAAAAATGAGCCTATAAAAAAGTTATGAAATCAACAAATTTCATATTTATAGCACATTTAATACCAAATGCTTCTTTTAAAATTTTAATACTCTTACCATACATTCTTTTCATTTTGTATGTTCCAGTACATTTCGCGGAGGTGGAGCACTCCCTTCACAAATGTTCGTGTTTCATGCTGTCATTTACCACTAAAAATTTACGCCTAACATTGTAATTTCTACAAAATTGTTTGAAGAATTTTTTTGTCTTTCTCTTTGTCATGTTTTTTCAAGGTCTCCGATCTTTCGTCTCCAAACAACTCTGTAACATCTTTCAATCTCTTCATAGAAAAATTGTTTTCCATTACCAAATATCACCTTTCCTTGTTAGTTAGTTCAGAAACCTTTTTCTTAGATCATTTGCTGATTTCTTCTAGACCAGTTCTCAAAACCTAAGAAACTTACCATATTTGTGTTTCATTCTTTTTAGGCTTTTATATTCATTATCTTTATAAATATTCTTTCATTGATCATGTTGTGTGAATATAGTCGGTCAGTCAATTTTTTTCAACCTTAATTACAAATATGAAAAATATTTTCTGTTGAATAACATTTTAGCTCCTACTCTGTCCCAAGTTTTTTTGCTCCGACCTGAGCTCCATGGCTCCATTTCCCACGTCCTGTTTATGAAATATTTTGTGCTAGTTTTTATTTATTCTTATTGATATTTACAGCACTGACGCATGCCCTCAGTGAATTTTATTTATTGATTCTCATTTATTTTTGTTTGCTCCTGCACATTTGAATTATATACATCCAAATTTGACAAATGGTCACAGTTTTTATTATTTTTGTTTAAGCTAATCAACATATTCACAGTTGCATATACAATCGACCGAAGGCGATAGCAGTTGTGTCCATTTTAATTGTACGAAAACTCGGAGTATCCTGGAAATCACTTTTTGATGGATTTACCTCAAAGTCTAAATACAAGTCATAGGTCGGTATACTCTTTCCCTACTTGTTATTATTAATACGTGAAAAACTTGGCAAATCTCCAATAGTTTGGTTACATTCTTCAACAGAGTGATAAGAAACTATAAAATAAACCAGGGCTCCGGTGTCGGCAAATTTTTTCGATTAATCCAACTCCAGCTTATGACCAACCCCTTTAGTACATGGTAAAAAAAATTGTGCACAGCTCCTGGCTCCTCTCAAAATTATTTTCTTCAGGCTTCACCCAAGACCTTGCGTCTCCACGACTCTACGATCTAGGAAAAAACATGACAAAGAGAAAGAAAAAAAATGCTTCAAACAATTTTGAAGAATGAAAAAGCACTGAATAATTACAATAAATATTAGAAACTCACCTTAGCACCAGGGCAAAAATTAAATAACTCGAAGGGTTCTTCAGGAGCCCATCTTAACAACTCAACTGATTCATATAACCATGAAACGTCTAATATCCAACAACCTCTTGAAATTCCAAGTAACACGTTCACTGTTCTTCTTTCAGCCCCACAAACAATATGGGTAGTATATTCATTGACCTCTGTTGTTGTATGGAATTCACCAAGAGATTTAATTATTGAATAAATACTCCCTATGTTGCTGAAACAACAAAAGTAAAAAAAAAATAAATAAATAAAATTACAAAGCAAAATCTGAAATAAGTCTAAAAAAATTTAATATATATATATATATATTATATATATATATATATATATGCTAGATCTATATAATATATATTATATATATAATATATATATATATATATATATATATATTATATATATATATAGTATTATATACTATCTATATATATATATATATATATATATATATATATATATATAATATATATATATATATATATATATATATATTATATATATATATATATATATATATATTATATATATATATATATATATATACATGGTGGGCCAATTATCTATCTTGTTAGAGTCGTAAGAATACCCATACCGGGTTTGTTCTGCGTGTCATAAGAGCGACTAAATGGACAAAGGAAATAGCGCAATCGTAGCAATGACGGAGTCTCCCACTGGGCTTTGGTTTGTAGGATATATCTCATTTGACATCCCAGTGTCCAATGGTTAGTCTCTTTTGCCGTTCATATTGTGGTAGTTCAGTTATTTAGTTTTTTTTTGTTTTGTTGTCTCAATTAATTTTTATTAGGTTTGTTTGGCAAGAGAGACTGAAGATGAGGATTGATAGGGTGAACCTGAAGATTGAACGTCTAGGAACAAGGATTTACCCGGAGATGGAGTGTTTATTAGTGTTTTACGGGTGTGATTTTAGAAATAAAAAAGGGGAGAATTAAATTTCATCTTATTATTTATTTCATTTCATTTAAGTAAAGTTTTTCATTTAAAGTTAACGAAGTAATTCATCTTATTAATTTTTTTTTTCAGTTGTTCAGTAAAGTAAAACTTTGAATTGATTTTGGATTATTGAATGGATTTATTTTGTTTTTGAATTGGGGATTTAATTAATAAATGCTATTACAAACTAAATTATCGAATTAATGAGAGGATTTCATTCATTGGATTTCGTTTGAGGAATGGTGAAGCGGATCTGGATTTTGGATGTGGATTCTTTCTTTAAATTTGTATGGTAAGGGTAATTATGGGTTGTATTTCTTTAATGGTTAATTAATTGAATTATTATTTTATTTATCATGGTAGTATACTACATGTAGTCGATTATGTTTTTTTAGGTTTTCAGTATTGGTCTGGTAATTTCAAGGTAACAGGGTACTGAGGTTTAATTGGAAGCTGGAATTTGGAATTTAGCAGTTGGGGACTGAGAAAACAAAAAACTGGCTACTAACATTGGCCAGGTAGTAATTATTTTTGGGTTATTGCAATTTTTATTTATTTTATTAATTTTCTTAAGTTTCTTTTATTTTTTAAGTATGATTATTTTAAATTTATTCAGTTATCATCATAATCATTTTCATAATTTCATTTAATTATTATTAATGATATTCATTATTATTTAACTGATCCATGTTTAAAGTTTAATAATTATTTAATTATTATTTGTTTTAAGATTTCCTTTTAGTTTAGTTTATTGTATTGTTTAAAGAGCCTTAAAGAAAATTTCACTTAATTATTTAAAGTTTTAAAAAGGTTTTGTTGAAGCATTATTATTATTATTATTTAACTTATTATTTCCATTATTTTTCTATATATTATATTGTTAGGATGTTTTATTTTGTATCTTTTCAGTTTTTTTGGGGCCCTATTTTTTTTGGAGCTGCTTTTGATATTTTTGAAACAACAAGTTTTATGGAATTGGAATTTCTATACTCGGATGGATTGGTTTCGGTGATTGGGTTTCCAAGTGGATAGACAGGATTTTGGTACCGGTTACCGATCAAATACTTAACACGGTGTACTACACCCAAAATAAAATTGAAAACTATAAAGTAACCAGTGAATTGATATTTATAAAAGCAGAGAGAACCTGATTTGACCCAAACTGAACAAAATTGAAGAAAATAAGAGATTTTAAAATTATAAAAGTTCATACCCAAATTTCTGCCCATTTATTGAGAAAAGATTTTGAAAAATTTTGAAAAAACAAGAGAAGTAGAAAATTATAAAGTGAGAGAAAAATAACAACTTTAAAAAAAATGAAAAGAAAACAAAACTATTTTTTCAATTGCAGAAATTTAAAAAAAAAAAAAAAAAATAAAAAAACTAAACTTTTAACCCAATTGAATAACATTGAACAAACAGTTTTTGAAAAATTGAAAAATTTAAATAAAAACACTTTAACAAATTTAAACAAAAACTTAAACTTCAAGTGATTAGAACTAATTATGATACCCAGTTTTTTTAAGTTGATACTTCTATTTTTATTTCAATATTATTCTTTTATTAACCTATTTTTTTCGTAATTTATATTTAATATCTCTATATTTCTATATATTTATATTCTATATATAATGATGGTTATTTTAGGTTTAGACAGGGTGCTGAGGTTAGGGTGTGTGGTGAGGGTTGGGAGACGTCTTGTATAAGTAGAGTATTGTGGTGTAGTATAAGTGGTATTTGGAAATATTAATTTAGTAATCTTAGAGTGGTGTCAGGATACCGTGTGGATTTCGTAGGAAATTGTAAGTTTAAGGATAAGATTTTTGTAATATCGGTGTCGGTTCGGTTATTTTTTTGTAATAAATTTAAGGTGTATGGTTATTTTATCTAGTATCCCCTTCCATTTTATCTTGAGACAGGCCTCAACTCCTTTTGATTCAATTATTGATGGTTAGGTTTATTTTAAACGTAAAAATCCGCTACAATATCTACACTCTTCAACACGGAGTAGACTCTCCGAATTACAAACAATCATAAAACATTAATATCACTATTGCAGATACCTTTCCATATATCTCTGTCTGTGGGGGAGAAAGAATTTCCAACGCGTATGCTCTGAGTGTCATGGAAGCGACTAGGACAGTAGTAGTTGGGTTGGCTGCCCACTACTACTTATCTCCTGCTAGGTATGCTTATCGAGGCCTCAGATATGGTGTTGATTTCTGTAAGCGACCTTGAATCTTTCAGCGAAATTGTTTGAATCGTATAGGTACATGGAATGTCAGAGGAATAAATGATGATGAGAAGAGGAGGAGGAGGAGGATGATGGATGTGTTCAGAAAGGGTAAATTGATTTTGTCGCAGTGACTAGAAAACGAAGATGAAAGGAAGATTGCCAGAGATGAGTGACTGTGTGTGAAAGATAAACCATAACATATAACACCTGTTCAAGTGCAACGGAATAGAGAAGAGATTTCTGATTCTATATCATTGACCAGTGACAAAAATTCTAAAATATTTGTGTGACAGTACTAGAATGAAGTGAGTAATAGAGAAGAGTAAAAACAAAAATTGTGTCACATATATCCATTTGAGGGTGATGTTTGTTGTAGCACCCAAATTTTCTGGAAAAAATTGAATACATGGTTTGAGAGGTGAGTAGGAGCTACAGATTGATTGTATTGGACAACCTAAATGGTTGGACATGTGATCAAAAAAGGGATGGTGTAACAGGTGACGGGAGAGAATGAGAGTGGAAGGAAGGTGATTGATATCTGTGAGAAGAGAGGCTAGTGTGTGTGCAGTAATACTTTCTTGCAGACACACGAGTATCCACGGGTACACTCGACTATCCCCACGGGTACACTCGAGTATCATGACTGGTACATTGAAGTAAAAAGTATGTTTGATTTTGTGTTGGTGAAGGAGATGTTGAAGTACGTCATAAATGCTAAATCAGTGAATGAGTTGGGCATGGGGTTATCAGATAATTATGTAATTTTATGTAACTTTAATAGTGGGAGTTTGGATGGAGAGGAAGGAAATAAGTGGGAAGAATTAAGAGTGGGAAGTTAAATGAACAAGGTAACCAAACGGCTAAGAAGAAAAGTATTTAAGTGAGCTTGCACAAATAACACCACCAACTCTCCTCTCGGACATGTGAACACACAGATGAAACAAAACAAATCTACACTTTTTTAGTAGTGCAAGAGAAGTATGTGGATGTGTTACAGTAGGACGTAAAAATCTCAACGTGAGTGGTGGAATGAAGAGGTTATGCAAGCGGTTAAAAGTAAAAAAGAGGCGTGGTTGAATGTTCTAAAAGCTAATGATGATGTCTCTAAAGAAAGGTGTTTTGAATTATATAAGGAGGCAAAAATGAGGAATAAAAGTTGCATACGCAGAAGGAAAAAAGTGCAAATGAAGAGTTTAGGAGGAGAATATGAATGGGGACTTGCAATGGAATAGAAAGCTTTTCTGGATGGTAGCGCGAAAAGGATTAAGAATAAGAGTAGGGTAATCTGCATAGCAATAATAAAATACAGGATTTGATGCTTTTCGTAAGCTGATGAAATAGAATTTGAGGAGTGTGTGGAGGGAACACTTCGAAAATCTGCATAACATTGACAGTAATGAAGAGATAATAGTGAATGTGTATGGGTTTGATGGTGCAAGAAGAAATAGGTATTTTGGGAGATGAGGTAATTAGTAAGGAGGAGGTAATGGGTAGAGTGAGAAAGTTGAAGAATGATAAATCTGCAGGCATAAATGGAATTAATGGTGAAATGATCAAGAATGGAGGCGAGATGGTGATTGAATGGATTTGGAAGTTGTGCAACAAAGCGTTTATGGAGGAAATAGTTCCAAGGGATTGGAGGAGTGCAGTAATAGTACCCTTATATAAAGGTATGGGGGATAAGGGGAACTGTAGGAACTATAAGGGAATTAGTTTAATGAGTGTTGTAGGAAAGATATAAGCTGGTATTTTAGTTGAAAGAGTATATCGAGTGACTGAGGGAGACTGGTAAAGAACAAGGTGTATTTAAAAGTGGTAGAGGATGTGTGGTTCCCAATTTACATTCAAACAAATGATTGAGAAAATGAGAAAGAAGAAGAAATTGTAATTAGGTTTTATGGCCTTGAAAGGGGGAGGATTAATAATGAAGCTATATGGCAGGTGTTTGTGTTATATGGTGTTGGTGGTAGGCTTCTGAATAGAATCAAAAGTATGTAGGTATGACGATAGTGAAGCGTGTGTAATAATAAATGGAGTAGAAAATGATTGGTTTAATATTAATAGCAGAATGAGGAAAGGATGTGCTATATCTCCTTGGTTATTTAATCTGTATATGTATAGGGTTAGAAAGAATTAGATGTAGGGGTGGCAGGGGAAGGTGTTAGAATGAGGGAGAATGGAAGAGAGTGGAGGGTGCCTTGCTTATTGCATGCGGATGATTTGGTTTTGTGTGGATAATCTGAAGAGAGTTTGAGAAGATTGGTGGGGTATGTAAAAGGAGGGGTTTGAATATAGGTTATTGTAGATAAGAGGAAGATTATGGTAGAGAGTGAGGAGAGTCGGCAGTGTGAAGTCATTTTAGATGGGGAGAAACTGGAACCAGTATCAGAGTTTAAATATTTAAGATATACGTTGGATGAAATGGGAACTGATGATGCTGAGTGTAGTAGGAAAGATGTGAATGGTAGGAAGATTGCTGATGCAATTAAATCCTTTGTGGATGCAAAGAACTAAGTTTGAGAGACGTTAGGATTTTTCATCGAGAGTAATGTGTTACCCTGTGTTAATGCTATAGCAACGTGAAATTGTAGTATGAATAGAGGCATAGTGTGTAGTTCAGACGTGACAATCTAAAGGGCGCATTAGCTTGAGCAAGAATTGACTGGGGAGTCTTTAACTCTTAAAGTAATAAAATATGTAAAAACATAATGAGAGAATATAAAAGAGAGTAAATGAGATGGCTTGGTCATGTGGAATGGATGGGCGATAGTCGGTTGGTTAAACAGCTGTACAATGGTGAGTAGTGCTGGGAGACAGAAGAAAAAGTGGATGGAGTCAGTAAAGGAATGCCTGAAGGAGAGGAATGTGAGTTTGGCAGGAGGCTAGATGAGATGAAAGGAGCATTAATAGAAGTGAATGGCGGGCTTTGTTGAGAGGTATGGTTGTCGTTCCTGGCCCAGGGGATGTGAAGCCCACATTTGACCCAAGATTACCACGTTAGGGTCCATCGCATCTTGTGAAACCCTAGGTGGATTTTCTGACTCGCGACTAGTTCTCATTTTAGATTATAGAGGGATGGTGAAGGGGGGGGGGGGAGAAGCTTTCTTTACGACTTGCGTCATGCTCTTCTACTCTATTTGTTTCCGGCGTATGCTACGCACTTCAAAATGAGGAAATAATAATAATATTAAATAAAAAAAAATAAATAATATAATAATAATAATAATAATAATGATGATAATGATAATGATAAGTAATAGTTAATGATAATTGATAATTGATAATCGATAATGATAATGATAATGATAATGATTAATAATAATAATAATAATATATAACTAATAATAATCTACAATAATCAATCAGATTGCTGCACAACTACTACTTAATTAATAATAATAATAATAATAATAATAATAATAATAATACATAAAATAATAATAATAAAAATTAAATTAAATTTAAAAAATAAATACATAATAATAATTAATAATAATAATAATTAATAATTAATAATAATAAAATATAATAATAATAATAATAATAATTAATAATTAATAATATTTAATATATATATATATTATATTATATTATATATAATATATATATATATATACTAATATACTATATATTATATATTATAATATATACTAATATACTATATATATATATATATATATATATATAATATATATATATAATATACTATATATATATATTCTTATACTTTCTTCTTTCTTTCACCTTCCTCTTTGCCCCAAGATTGGGGAAAGGTGTAAGAAGCATCGGAAAAGAAAAGCAGTAGGAGAACATGACCAACGTCGAAAAGAAAGCCCCAGCCTTACCGCCCCTCTGTACCATTAATTAGTGAAGCTCGTCACAGACAGAAAATCCACCCTAGAGCATCATGGACCGCGAGGATCCTCACTATGTGTAAATCGTCAATGTAAGGGTCATTCCCTGGCCCAGGTGGGCCACAACCATGCCCCCATACAAAACCGCGCCATTTCTCTCATATCATGCACCTTTATTCTGCCTCTGCCAAACTCACATTCTCTCCTTTCAGACATTCGTTCACCGACTCAATCCACTTTCTCTTCGGTCTCCCAGCCCGGTCGGTTTCCCAACACACTCACCACTATACATTAGCTTAACCAA